>JAGFPH010003323.1:50552-112594 GCA_018207615.1 Philaenus spumarius | reverse complement strand
GAGATGTTTATTTATGAACGATTAAAAGTGACTATAAAATGGACATCCAAACTGTAAAGCCAGAACATCGTCTATTTTAAAATGTTGGTTACTAACAGCGAAAGATTACTCTAATTTGTTATTATTACTTAATTTACATTAGGACACCCGACGTTTTTTGCTGCAAACCTAAGCACAATGTACTACTGATGTTGAATGCTGTTAAAGATAATACTATGACTAGAGACTATAAGTTAGAACTTCAGGCTATTTCTTTTTTAATACAATATGGCCAGCTGTCCTAATGTTAACTTTAGCCCATTTTTTCTTTTCATTCAGACAAGCATCAAGAAATTTGAACTAGGCTAATGAACATGGAAATCAATTAAGTTTTAAATTTGAGCTGATATTCTAGTTGTGCTGTAACTTAAACTGTATTAATCTCTGTAAATTGCATAATTTTGGCAAAATTGCAGTTTAGGCCTAGTAGGCTATTTGCAAACCTATCAAGATTATAGCAGCCGATGACATTTTTTTAGGAAAGTTAAAAAGTGGTAGCAACCTACCCTATATAGCCTAATATGTTAAGAAACTGAAAACATACCTGTGATCAGTAAATGTTATTATTCTTAAACTATTGGTTAGTTTATGTAGTTATTATTTTTTTGTTGACATTGTAAGCCTAGATTAGGTTTTGTGCACCTATTGCAAATTGGTTAGAATTAAAAATGTACTAGCCACCAAACTTGGCACAAAGGCAATTTAACATAATTAAAACAAAATTTGAATTCAACCAAAAGGTGTCTTCTCTAAAATATAGTAATAAATTTATCATCATTGACTCTTTAAGAAACTGTTTAGTGTGAGACACTATCTTCTAGAGAAACTAAAACTTCGGCAATTCTTATCAATGCATAGGCCTAGGCCTAGCCTATTTAACCCTACAAAGACTGCATAAAACAGCATTTTTGCATTCTACACAAAGTTAAATAGCTAAATTGTATTAAAGAAAGAAATTGTATTTAATTTATATTTTTTTATTAGAATAGCAACAGTTTTACAAACATATTTATAAACAAACAGTAATATTGCTTAGGTTAGGATTTGCATTTTAATGTTTAACTCACTATCCATTCCTGAAAATGGTAATGGTAAGGCTCCATACTGCAATTCTAAAGCTAATTCTATATCGAATTTTATGTTTTCAACACTAGCAACTATGAATTCCATAATTACTAAAATTTAAAAAAATTATAGTAGACCTATTTAATAATAACAACTACAAGCCATCTTTAAAGTTGAATACTTTAGTCATACAGTTTACAGTTAGTGTTAGTAACACTGTAACTTCGTCGCCGATCACAATCAATGTTGCCAACACGAGCTCATTGAATGCTCAGAGTTTTCAGCCTAGACAACACTAGACAGTCAAAAAGTAAACATTTTTACCATAAATTACTTTTTATATTATAAATGTTTGCCTTTTTCTGTGTTGGTAGAAGTTTATTGCTTTTACCTTTGATTATGGACATCTTTTACTAAATAGAGATCAAATTTTAAAATTTATGGTTTTTCATTTTAAATGACTAATCTGTTTCTAAAGCTGTAGAAGATTCTGAAATCTGAAACTTCAGGAAAAGCATTAAAAATACTGTAAAACGTTGCCCTTTAGACTTTAACTGGACAATGTCATATAGTATGTAGTTTTAAACACATAGCACAAATCTAAATTTAATATTTTCTGACTTGTGGGAAACCATTATATGTACAAATTAAAAAATACTGTGTAGAATGATAGAGTGTATTTGATAATTAATTCCGTTAATAATATGTGTTTGTACATTTTTTAATGAAATATTTATTCGCATCTTTCTGGTGGTAAAAAAATCATATAATAATTAGCTACTTAGGATTTTTCATGACGTTTTACTTACTACATAATATTACATCGCAAGACATTATAGACCCTAAAAAGACACTCTGATTTAAATTTAAATGGTATAGAACAACATTGTACAAAAATTAAATAATATTTTTACAGGTACAATTTGGAAAAACTACAATAGCCAAGTATAAAAGCAAATCCACCATCAGCTGTTTTTACTTTTAGGGTTAAAATACTTTAGACAGCATGTGCGTTTAAATTTCAAACTTCCTATGTAGCAAAAAACAGATATCAAACAATGGGTGAATGGCTTATGTTAATTATTTGTCAGGTGATAATACGTTTTGCTAATTGTTGTCATATTGCACATGACACAGGCGTGGAACCTGTATCATGTAGCCTGAGGGGAATGGTCTAATTACGTGTTATGTAGTGGATGTGAAAATGTAGGTCATGGTTGAAAACGTAGTGAGTGAGTTGCATTTGTTATTTGAGGTTAGACGTGTGTTGCGTTTGTACACAATAGAAACATCTAAATGTGGAGTTAATTGCAGAAGAAAGAGCTAATATATAAAATGGAGAGTGCAGAAGATAATTTGTGCGTGGATCACGAATCTGCTCGTTATGGAAATTTCATGAATTACTATGACTTTCATCCTACTGAATTTCGTATACAATTGATACCAGATAATGTATGGGACTTAAGTGGCAATGATATTATTTGTTTGGATATTGGCTGCAATTCGGGGGTAAGTAGCCAATAGTTGTAAAAAGTGTATGTAGCCTATCAGTTTTAATGTGCTAAAAATTAACTTATCATTGCTCTGAACAATTTTAATCCACCATATTTTAAGAAAATACACAAAAACTTGTTAAAACAAAATTTTTATAATGTACAAAATTAATTCATAAATAAATACACTAAACCCACCATAATGTGGTGATAGCCTATAGGTGATTTTGGTTTTTATGTTTACATATTTTTTAAAGTAAAAATAAATATAAACTGATTTATAACGTATTTGGTGGTTAAATTTACAAACGTAACAATTCACAATGTGATCAGCATAAACATTCATACAATTAACTTGACACTAAAAAGTGTTCTGCAAAATACATAGAAATAATGCATTTTAGGCCTACTACGGTAGCCTATATGTATTGTAACCGTCCCATTATTTCTACACATGCATAGGCCTAGCCTACTCTTACCTTTCCACATTTATGGTTTTATTGTACGGTAAAAATTTACTTTAACTTGTCAATCGATTTCTAAGGAAATTTGAAATAGCCTAATATGAAAGAACACATCTAACTGATTGTAAAAACAACAAAAATATTCCCGGTAGGCCTAAATAAAATTTAGGGCCTATAGGAATTATGAAGGAAATAAAACTTGAAATTATATAGGCCTAGGTTATGTTTCGACTTTCCCGCAATATTTCACGTAATTATAACAAAATAAATCACTTCACATACTCCAAACACGTAAGAAATAAATAAACTAAACAATATTAATCCCAAAAGTACCCCCAAAACAAGACAATTAAAAAATAATGTAACAAAACGTTAATAACGAAAACTATAAGTGAACATATTAAGAACAATAGAAACTACAATATAACTGAGTAATTAAAATGGAATTTCATCAACGTTGCCAAATCGAACAATAGGTTATTGTACTGAATGGAGTGTGTATAAATCGGTTTACTGTGGACTAGTAAACGGGTGACCGCAGCATTGAATCTCATTGGTTCCGTAATAAATTAGCCAAATTTCGTTATTATCACATTAGGCCTATATAATTAAAATTTAAAAAAAATTAACTGGGTGTGCTTAAGACCACACGTTGGAAGTGATAACTTCTATGACTACGGGGATTTTTAACTCGGTAAATGTGTACAATTATAAGGATTATAAAACTGTAGGCCTATTTGTTCAAATTGTTTATTTATATCCGTTATTATATATTTAAAGAAAGGTAAAAATATTATCTTTTAGTTACCTTTTATTTCATATTGATAGATCAAATGATTTAGAAGTTGTTAATATTACAGTAAAGAAATTAATAATCAAATATGTTATACAAAGATGTACGAATGTTTGCGAAGTTAAACAGTAGATCTGTATCCTTCTTTAAATTTGTATAAACGAATATATTGATGATCAAAGGTTAGTTTTATACAGTATACAGTTTATAACCCCAAAGCAAATCTTATAACGTGTAGAAGCCCATATAACTTATAGCCTAGTTATAGAAGCCTACATTAGTTGTATAACTAATATATAAGAAAATTAACAACACAAGAAATTTTAATGGTGGAAGTTGTAAACATAACCCCAAAATATAATCTACGCTGGGTTTTGTTTAAGAATTACAGATGATGGGCGAAATCAGCTGTTATATTATATTAACTAATTCTTATGTGTTAATTTGATTGCTATGCTAATAAATGTAAATAATGTATTAATAATATTCCCTCTCCACGATCTGACTTGTGTCTAAACAAAAGCGTGACGCGAGATCTCGCGAGAAATCTGGCGTGATGCGAGATCTCGCGGGAAATCTGGCGTGATGCAAGATCTCGCGAGAAATCTGGCGTGACGCGAGATCTTGCGGGAAATCTGGCGTGATGCAAGATCTCGCGAGAAATCTGGCGTGACGCGAGATTTCGAAAACATAGCCAAGTCGAAAGTGCCCAACGGGCCAATAGAAGTTATCACTTCAAAAACCTAAAAGGTTCTAAAACCTATAGTATTTAGTCACAGTATGTTTACTTTTTAGGCTACTTATTCTGGCTGATATCAATATGATTATATTTCGTTATTATCACATTATATAATTAAAATTTTAAAAAAACCTAAAAGGTTCTAACCTATATTTAGTAATTATTTTTAGTCACAGTATGTTTACTTAGTTGAGTTGGCTAAACTGTTCGTTTCTACACAAAAAAGAAGAATACAAATCCGGCAACGCTGAGAAAAACATGTCGGCTCTTTACAATGTAAATTCCCATAAGGAACAATTGATTTGAAAGTTTTTAATATTGTAGGCCCTATGTGTTGAAGATAGTTAAATATTGCTTTCACCCGTCATGAATGAAGTGTATATAAATACTATATTTATAAAGAAAAAGTTAAGGTGTGTATTTTTATAGTAGTTTCGATTGACAAGCTAAAGTAAACAAATACCCATTGTACTACGGTATGTAGTGAAAAACTCATTTATTTGAATTATTAGAAACTAATTTTGAAAATGATACATATATAGGGCCTAATCATGTTATTCTTTGATTATTGTAAAAATGATTAATATGTTAACCTAGTAGTAGAAAAAACTTAATTAACTAGTATAATAGGCCTACTGTAGCTAATTTAACCTAAAATAAAGTTCTTCCGTCATTGCAGTTTCTTCCTGATTTGATTTTCTACAAAACTGATCTTATAACATTACTCCCACTTTAATTTCATTTAATTCTTTGTCGGTTTTGAACTAACTTACTGAAGTAATTTGCAACTAAGTTTTTTTGTGAGTAAATGTAAAAAATAATTTTGTGGCTATAATAGTCCAATCAAAAGCTTACTGGTACATTTTTTTTGGTCAATCAACACAGATCAATCAATACTAACATATGCTCTTCACTTTCAGAAATTGGCACATGCTTTAAACCATCACATTACATCAGCTATCGCTAGTTCCTGTAAGAAAAACGTTGAAAATATTCCAAAGTGCTATATTTTGGGAGTGGATATAAGTAAGGAACTTATAGAAAAGGCAGTGGAAACAAATGAAAACCCTTGTATTACGTTCAAAACGCTCGACATTTGCTCAGAATCTGGTAAAAAAATGATTAAACAGTATTTATCAAAGTTCAACAGAAAGTGTTTTGATATAGTGTTCTGTTTTTCAGTAACTATGTGGGTTCATATAAATCATGGAGACGAAGTTTTAAAAGAGTTCTTGTTGTACATTTCAAATCAAACCGATATGTTAGTCATAGAACCACAGCCATGGAGGTGCTATCTACGGGCTGTAAGGAGGTTGAAAAGAACGGAAAACGAAAGTTTTGAGAATTTTTCTAAATTAAAAATGAGACTTACTATTGAGGACGATATTGAAAATATTTTAATAGACGAATGTAAGTTCGACCAAACATTAAAAACTCAGGAGACTCCATGGGGCAGAGTGATAACGTTTTACAAAAGAAAAAAACCTCTTAAACATGTCAATAATGAATCATAGGCTTATTATTATAATCTGCTGTTGTGAAATAGGCAGTGGCAGCTCTTGGCTAAAATAAGTGGAGGTGCTGCACCAGAAAATTGTATAAAAGGAAACAATCATGTATGAAAAGAAAATTTATTCAGGACTTGACAACATCCTAAAATAGTATAATTAAACATTGTTTACTTACTTCAACCTAATAACCTATATAATTATATCATAATTGTGAACGACAAATTAGTTTTGTCATTGTGTAGGCTCTCCTAAGAAGTACTATCTTCTTTATCTTGGTTTAATATAAAATACCGCTCAATGTAATCATCTTGTACATGCCATCAGAGAAATGTTTCTTGTTTTTTATCTGTCAGGTAAAAGTCAATAAGTTCTAACCTTCGCTAACACTAAATAACTAAACTTTATATTCTTGATTTAAATCTAAACTGAGATTTATTTTCCCACTTTAATAATAAAACAAAGTGTCACGTTCTGCTTGTGCAATGCAAATCTGTTACTTCACCTGTCTGATAAATGTCTAGTAAATAAATTTGTTTCTTTGGAAATCATAGCCTTATTGACACACGAGTAGTAAAAAAAAACTACCTTCTACCAGCCAGTCAGGGTTGGCACTGTGGGAGCGACAGTGCTTTCCTCTCTCTCGCAGCTTTACAGCCAAACATCTTGCCATTGGAACTGAATAGTACAGTTCCATACAAAGATGTTTGTATCTTTTCATAAACTGGGGGATGGCTACTGACATTAAGCTGAAGAATTATATTGTACAAGTATAAAAAAAAGGACTTACTAAATGTTACCAATAATATCAACTGGAAATAGAGGGTGCTGCAGTTCTACAGTGCCTGTACGCGAGCCGCCACTGGAAATAGGCCTAAATTTAAGAGAATAAAAACTTAATGTAAAGAAATTGGTAATTATTTAGGTAATTATGTTACAGTGGAACAAATATTATAAATTGTGTAGACAGCAATGTGTGTACTAACTATAAACACAACTTTCTGTGAATTGGAGCCAAATTCTTCACAAAATAAAAAACGGAAGAATATTATTTTTGCTACTTTTTTTAGAAAAATAATATAAATTCTGAAATTAGTAATGGAAAAAACAAGAATTTATCCCAAAATTAAAGCTAGGAAAAAGGACTACAGAGCGGATGGAAAATAAAGTGCATATGAAGAGAAATTAAATTGTGGTACTATATTCTCTGTTCGAAATTTGGTCCGCCATCCTGGATATTACTTTATTTTTGTAAATAGGAAAACGGTCATGCAACACTTTAAGAAAAAATCAATGGCGAAGACTGTGCATCAATTTCTGAAACGGTTTTAAAAACATGTGAAGAAAATGTTATAGTAAATGTTTCTTATTAATTTAATTAATATCTCTCTATTTATAAAAATGAATGTTTGTTTCTTTGTCCTTTATAGACTCAAAAACTATTGGACCGATTTCACTAAACAATTTCATAGTTTATCAGTATTAATGCCAGGAGTGTTTAGACATTAAAATTACTACAGTCTAATGGGTTGAAATGGGGTTGCTACCCCTGTAAAATAAATGTAAATTGAACTCACTTCCTACAAGCTAAAATTGTATAGCCTAATATTATTTTCAAGTGATATAAAAACCATTTGCAATTCAATTACTTAACTGAAAGGGATTAAATGGGATTACTATCCTAAAATTAAATAATCATTTATACACAACTTACTTTTTCTACATCCTCAAAAACTACTCAAATAATTTCACTAAAATATTACAATGAACAGTACGATTTTTTTAACCGTGCCCTCGGCTCGGCTAGCGCTCGGTGGGCTAGCGTTGTAGCGGGGAGGGATTGTAAAGGCAGTTCCACAAACTTCGAATAAACAAAAATGATTGAATAATTATTCGAATAAAATTATTGAAATAAAAACTACTTGAATGAGTCATAGACTACTTGTCTCTAGTTCGAGTATTCGAATAATAATACTGTGGTGTGGTTAAGGTAAATGCCAGACACCAAGTAGGCCTACTTCCCCCCAGGCAGGAAGTTTTCCCCGGAATCAAACTCCAGACATCCGTACCGAGCAAGCCGTAAGTCAAACGAAAAAATGTTTCAAATAAAATATTTAATTTGGACCTTTTTCTAAAACTTTCTCGCGAACACTTTGTCTCTGACCAACAAACAAAAAACTTTCCAGCGGTGTGAAAATTTCATGTCATTATTAAAGTACATTGTTGTAATATTGATTTTTAAAATATGAAATAGGTTTTGTAATGGATTTTCTTTTACATCATACGAATCGTATGGTTCTTATCTGCGTATTCGTGAAAGTTTCATAATTTTACATCGCTGCTAAGTGTATTAAATGTCAGTGTTATTGAAGCTCAGTTTTCGCTGTTTCACGCCGCTCGGCTCAGTTTCGTGGAGAATACTAGAGTAGACAAGAGCGATTTCTAACGTTATCATTCAGGTTAGTACAATTTGGCAGAGGGCACGGTTAAAAAAATCGTACTGTACACATATTAGTACCAGAATTGTTTAGAGAATATGGTCACTTCAATGAAAGAAATTAAAAAGGGGTCGCTCTCCTACATAATAAATATACATTGCACTAACACCCTACAAGCTATAAAGCCAAATTTGTGTAATATTATTCTTAAGTGATATAAAAAAACATTTTCATTTCCATCACCTAAGTCAAAGTAATGAAATGGATAACTAACCTTAAAATTAAATAATAATTCTAATGGAATAATTACAACATAACTATTTTATCTTTATATATATATACAAAGGAAAGATCTCAGATTATATTTTATAATTGTATTTAATTATCTCTTTTGTTATTGTATAATATAAAAAATCAAATTGAATATTTGAAAACAAAATTATCTATAGAAATACAGAAAACTCTTTGGGTTAGAATAAGAAAATTAATTTAATAATATCCCAAGCTACTGAATTTTAGTTTGTGAATAGAAGCGCGGAATGAGCTCATTTAGATAAAAAAAATCGGGAATTCATCTCGGGTGGAGACTCGTGCCGGTTCATTCAATAGGAAGGATTATTTTCCCTTTTGTTCATTACTAGGATAAATTAAAGAATATTTATAAAATGAAAAACTATGTACATAACCTAAAAACTATAAAAACATAATCATATAATCTTCATTCATAAAGTCTTAAAGAAAATTTGAATTTATGCATGAAATATTGTTTGTCAAAAGTTAAATCAAATTGTTATTTGAAATTCGAAATTATTATATCCACTTAATAAAGTCTCTGTTCATTTATTTATCATTTAGTGTTTATTTATTCAAGTCACCTATATATTTCGAATTAACACTTGCTTTTAAAATATGGTAATTATACACAAAAAAATTATGGAGCACATAAAAGTAAGGTTAGATCTCACCCATTTTTCTGAAGGATAGTTTCTGAATAAGTATTTTATCTAGTGTTATTTCTATTAACCTTTTTTTTTATACTTATGATTTATTCCTTTTAACAAAGTTGAATAATTTTCTAATGTTCTTTTCTTGCCATTACTTCTCTTGGAACTTATTTTAGAAAAATTATTTCACCATGACTTCTTCTCTCTATATATTTTTCTCATCCAACCAAATATTTTTGTTGAACATCTGGCAGTTTCACTGAATGGAGAACATCTGTTTTTGGTATATTGCACTTTCTATTAAACTAATTTATTTCTTCTGCTGCTTCCATTTTATTTCACAGTAGTTTTGGTTTTGACCACATTAGGCCAAATCCTTATTGGAGTTGAAATATTGAAATATTTCATAATTACCCATATAAAATAAATGTCAATAACATTAAACACCCATATGTAAAATACACGTGCGACCACCCGCCCTGATCATAAGAATCTTATTTAAACCATAATTCACTTCAAAATTCATTTTTCTATACGCTCACTAAACTGTGTTTGGTAATTTAATCTAAGTATATACTTATATACTAAAATCAAGCAATAGAAAAGCATATTGCCGGGTCCACTAGTAGTAAATAATTATTGAACAAAATTCAATTCACTTGAGGTTAACGAGTTGACATCAACAGTGTTAAAAATAAAGATATGTGACATACCGTATCATAAGACATTTTGGTAAATGAGATGTGCGAATGTAAATATCTTCAAAACAGTTACTGTATTTAAAAAAAAAGAAGAAAAGTAACTCACAAAAATTTGTAACGGACAAGGTACCACACTTGCAATTTTCTTCACATGACCTTTATTTTAAAAATATACGCTACGTCCTAAATGCCTAAGAGATAGTGTACCTAACTCTAAAGCTCAAGGCCCCGGATGTTTAAATCCAAGTGAAGACATCAATGTTTATCTAGTCGGACAAAAATGAATTTTCTGTCTGTGTTTTTCACATCGAAACTACCATAAATAATCTAGCTGTTATTTTGTTTTAACTAAAAAAATGCACCCAAACATCGATAAACAAATTCAATACATAAAATCAAGAACTTAAAATGATTGTGTAGTATATTTTTTTACTTTGAATATAGTTAGTTTACTCTGTTACCGAAGATAAGGGGGGCTTCCAATATAATTGAGTAAGCATTGGAAAGTTTGTCAATGTTGTACATGTTTTAGGTAATTTCAAAAACTTTTAAATAATGGCAGCTTTTAGGAAAAGCAAGTATTTTAGTTCATATAATAATAAACCACTTTTTAGATTTGGAAAGGTTTTTTGTAAACAACCTGTTTCAGAATTGATAATCTCCTATTTTCACCAATAACATGTATAGAACTGTAATTATGTAAAATTATTTATTGTTTCAAAATAAATAAAATAATAATAAGATTTTCCTATGTAAAGTGACTTTAAGTTCATAACGTAGACGTTTGCAAAACTCTGACCGTTTTAATAGGCCTTAATTTATGACCATTGAAAGATCATTTCACACTGTTTTTGTTGTTTAACAAAAAGTTATAATTTATTAAAAACATGATCTCAGTATTAAAATATCTCTAGGTTAAAATTCTGTAACCTGTTTTAGTTTATAAAAATAATCGTACTTAAAGCTGTTTTAATTATCGAGCAGGTAGCTGAAGTCGAGGTCTGTGATAAAATTTGAGCTGTTAAAGTTAGAGATAAGGTTAGATTTTAGGTAGGCCTACTGTTATGAATACAAAGACCTTATTATACTATTCCTGGAAAATATAACACTAAACAAAGAAAGACTTTATATTCAGTGGACAGGTTTCTCTTGTTAATGAGTCATGAAGGTCATTGAAACAAAGGAATAGATTGTTTAAGCAAAAGTATACACAGTTTCTAAAAATGTTGTCACAAATTTCACCAGACTATTCTATAGGTGAAAATAAGAAGAAGAAAAAGTTTCAATAAACATAAGTCCGAAAATGCTTAGTTTTCTTTAGCCAAAAATATTTAACAACCTGAAGCACATTTTTTGACCGGAAGTAACTATTAAAACTTTTTGTACTAGAATAAAACGTTTTTAGGGTTTAACCAAAATAATAAATGTAGGATACTATTCTGCACATTTTTTTTTTGCCTAACCTTATAAGCTATAGCTTGATTGGTTCCCCCAAAATCGATCAAAACGTAAAATACTATAAAAGTACCCAGTTCAAATCTTCTGATCCGATTCCTACGGCCGAGTTTGTAGTCTATAACCCAAGGCGTCGAGGTGCAAACTCGCTAAGGGAGTTTTTCCTCTGCGAATGGAACGAAGTAGCGCCTGAGTCGAAGCTGGAAGCTTCGGTGCAAACAAATTCTACTAATATATTTCATGTACATACAGGTGCCTTCGTGAGTAAACAAATTTCCTAAATTGTTGGTTGAAACCATAAAACAAATTAAGCTTCATTTTGGAAATTTGCTAAACATATTTCAGATGTGTGATCGAGTTATTTGGATTCAATCAATTTGTTAAAGTTAAGCATATTATGCATCAAAAACTTAAATTTGGTTACAAAATAAATTCTGAAATTAAATAGGCAAAAAAAAAAATAAAGGTTAAACATTAGACAATTAATTAATACTTAATACAGGATGTAACAAAACTCTGTACCCAAACTTCAGGATATTGTTCCTTGAACCAAAATAAGAAAAAAATTTCAACACATGCCAAGTTTGAACTCAATTAGCCTAACCATTCTCTAGATATTAATTATTTTGTCCAAAAAAACAAAATGGCGGATATCTAGAAAACTAAGCGTTTTCAGGCCTATGTTTATATATGAAGTTTTTTCTTATTTTGGTTTAAGGAACAATATCTTGAAATTTTTGTACAGAGTTTTGTTACACTCTGTATATACTTACTTATGCGATAATGACTAGGTTGACTTATTATTGCACTACTCTTTTTTTTTGGACCTTTAATTCTAAGTTTTTAGCTTCTTTTTATTATTGGAACATTATTGTGAAGTAAAGAGAGTTTTGAAACACTGGATATATTAAACACCGAGGTAGTATTGTATTGTATTGTGTAAATTATTTAAATAACAAAGTGTTCAAATAATATCACATAACTTTTTCCATAGCCTGTGATCTATTTTAAGTATACAATAAATTAAAATTTTTGTACAAAATATAAATAAATAAATATGCAGTATTTGTTGAGGTTTGTTATTTTTAAACCAATGTGTTATCAAATGTCTGTTGTTTAGTAAAAATAGAAGATACTGCTTGGCAAATGTTTGTAACTATATGTTTCTACCAGTAAATATTAGACATGTTTTAAAATGTAATCAATTTGTTTACTATGTTGAAATTAGTAGTTATTTTCCTCTACATCCAATTAAACAAATTACTTAATATATAAATGTAAACCAAGGTCTTCTCTGTTAAGTGGTTCAAGGCAGTACACATTTGTATCCTTTATACGTTTACTATTGAAAATTATTTTTCAACAACAGTTCCAAAAGATCAAGATTTTTTGGGCCATTTAAAAATTAACACTAAATCAGGTTTTCCACTTTTCTTTATATGTTAACAAGCGTGAATAGAAACGCAATGTCCTTACAGATTTTAAGACAAAATTATACCTTTCATATGAAATATTCATGAAGTAAATATTGCAATACTTCTTGTAGATATTTTTAAGAGACTAAGTATAGGGCGATTATAAATATATCAGGTTCTGCCCTGAGGGGGCGGGGGTAATATATCTTTGTTAAAAAAAACTGTTATAGTGGAAAATTCAAAAAAAGAAACCCTGTTTGTGGTGTCAAATTGAATGGGCCTGAATTTAAGCCAGCCAATAAGTTTCAGAGTATACAAATTTTGCAAGGATTTGTTGATTTTTATAAAGCACATGCTCATTAAAGTAGTGACGAGACTAAACATTAGATTGACATTATGGTTCCTCTACATTCCTGATGCTAAGTTGCGCTCAATTTGGTAAAAAAATAACACTTACCACAATAATTGAAAATAAACGGTACCAGAAACTGGCACATACTTTCTCATAAACGTATTTAAATTATTAAACAGATTCACTGTGACTTCATAATTGTATTAAAGTAGGAGAGGGATACATTAAAGTAGGAGAGTAACTAATAAATATTATTATTATTAGCTAAACAAGAAATTTTAGAAAGATGCGGTTTTTTGCATATGGTATGGTACATTAAGGGCTACAAATAAACCAAATTTTATCAAAATCGTTAGAGCCGTTTTTTTATAAAACAAGAACTGATTTTTTGTGGTTTTTTTTCCAACAAGGGGGTTATTTTCAAAACTTTTTTCGTGCATCTATACAGGCCTATTGACATGTTTGGTGCAAATTTGTTTGAAATCAATCGAATAGTTTTCTTTCTAGCTTTGTATACATACAAGAAGACATTTTGTAAGAACCACTTTTTTGGACTCAGGGGGTCCCAAAACGGATATTTCCACAAAAATCTCAACGATTTTTTTTTTGCGATCACTATACTTTCTCTATAGTGAGAAAGTCAAATGTGTTATTTACTTGCAAGGCTTTACTTTATCAAAATTGTACATTTTGATATTATTTTCTGAGGTAAAGGGTCTGCTCCAGTAAACAAGAAAGCAACCGGAAACGCAAGAGCTTCTCTCTATAACCGTATCTAAACAGTGCAATTTCTTGCAGTTGAACGCTTTGGCATTGCCTCATTTCAAACCATTTTATAAATCCATCTTTTGTAATTGAGTGCTGGAAAAAAAAACTGAATATTCTTTATAAAATGTCGGATCCGGCTTGCAAATTACTTTTCATTATTCATTTTTTATTGTGTTAGGAAAAATATTCAAACTTTGTACTTACAAAATGACAATTACATAACAAAACAAAAGCATTAAAAAAAAATCTAAACTGCAAAACAGATGCGTATTGAAATTGTGCTTAAAATGAGACCTTGCAAACAATTTTATGATAAAAAAATAAATGAAATAAATGGTTTGAAATTTAACCAAGATTTATGGGATAAAAATCCAAGATGGCCGCCACTACAGCAGACCCTTAAACTGTATAATGGCAATGTTTTACAAATACTGTAATTATAAACCTGGTTACTCTTCTCACCATAGGAGTGTTCAGGATCAAAGTAGTAGTTGTGACATTTTCTGATAACTATTAAGTATTAATAGCGAATTTCCATAGGAAAAATGAGCTATTGCAGTGCCCCTTATGGTAAGACCCAAGGTTGGGAGTAGCAAATGAGCACCGATCATGGTCCCCAGAACATGTTTTGGAGTCATTAAAAATCATATATAAATATATATATATGTGTTTGCACTCTAGCAGCCGCATTTTAATTCCTATTTGGTACACATGTTGGTTGTCTACGTCGCTTGGACAAGTTTGTTAGCCAAATAAATCCACCCCAACAATCAGAAGCACTACCGGAAGTAACTATTTTTTTTAGATTTTTTCTACGAGAATGAATTTGTTTTTGAGTTTTTTCTACAAATATAAATGTATTATGTTATTCTGCACATTTTGCTTTTTTACGCGATCTTATAGCTCGCTTGGTTCCCCCAAAATCGATCAAAACATAAAATACCCGGTTCAAAGCCATGTGGTGAATTATACCGTGGGGTTGGCGTGCGAAGCACACAATGCTTTGTGTATTGAAGATACTCCCAATATGCGGAATGGCGTGCGAACCATTTTGCAGCTATTCAGCACCGTCGTGAATAGACCTATTTCCCAAATTGTTGGTTGAAACCCTAAAACATAGGCCTATAAACTTAATTTTTGAAATTTGCTCAACTCATGTCAGCGGTTCAGCTGCATGGTCAAATTATTTTTCAAATGAATTTAGATTTTTTATTACAGCAAAATTCATTAACATTAAACTCATAAATGGAAATATTTATCGAATATAAAATATACTTCACTCATCTGTTCATGCATCAGCCAGCACGGTACTTTTTTTATAATCAGTCGCAGCTGCACTGAAAAGAGATTATAAGGATACGTTATCAGTACTACTGCTGATTACAGTTCAGGATAATTGTAAAAGTCGTAACACATTTTATTGGTAAAATATTCATTTTTTGTCCACTGTGGCACCCCGACAGTGTTGTCCACCTCTGCAAACGAAGTTAAACGTGTTAAGCAACTAATGCAGTAGTATTGGATGTTAATTTTGTAATTGTTGCTACTTTAAAAATTCCCTGAGGTCATGGTCAAGTACGCTAATAAATAAGGATCAAACATCAAAAGATACCAAGATTTCATGGTTTTTCAGTGAGAATTACCTTGGGCATCTTTTGATGTTTGCTCCTTATTTATTAGCTTTTTCAACTTTGACCTCAGGAAATTCTTAAAACAGTAATAAAGCACTAAAAATAAATACAAAATTATATAACATTAACACCCAGTATTACAGTGTTATTAGCTAATTTCCATACGAAAGATGAGCTATTGGAGTGACTCTTATGGTGAGATTATCAAGATCCCCAGAATGTTTGGGATGTTGTTAAAAATTATATATATATATGTGTTGGCACTCTAATGGGCGCATTTTGCAACCAATTTGGTACCACGTTGGTTTTCTAAGTCACTTCAGATGAGTTCGTTGTCCAACAATCGGAAGCGTGTTTTTTTATCAGAAGTAAAATTTTTCATACTCCAATGAAAATTTATGGCGGTTTTAAACTAATAGATTATTCTGCACATTTTGTTTTTTACACCTTGAAGTCCGTGTGATTCCCCCAAAATCGATCAAAACTTATAATACCCAGTTCAAATTCACTTGAGGTTTACCTTGGGTGCAGTTTCTGATCTGAGGCCAATGACCGGGATTCGAGTTTGTCTGCTACGAGTGAAGTGAAGCAGTCTATAGTCCGAGAAACTCGCAGAGCCAAGCAAGGCTGAGTTATAAATTATATCATGTTTGGTCTTATTTTGATTACAATAATTATCATGTCGAAAAAGTTAATGTAAAAGTTATAGCATCGCTGGTTTTCAAACTTTTTGGCCGCTTCGACTCTGAATCATTGGTCTCTTATTTGTAGCCGTTTGCAGCGCTGGCCGAACATTGAAGGCGAGGCTGGCAAAAAGGTGTCTGGTGCTCCCAAGTTGTACCATTTCGATTCAGAGTTAGGGACAAAGTTGGAGACTTTATTGTAGTTGGCTTGCATAATTACAACACTCTGTAGTTTGGGGATATCTTGAGGTTTTTCGATTGGCAGATGTAAAATTCTGAACCGAGTGTTGACTGAGTGTGATTGAGGGAGTGGATGGTCCAGTGCAACGTTAAAACAAAACGTAAACAAAAATTAACAAAAAGCAGTACCGGAACGGCGTTCCGGCACCAGTAAACCCCTGACTATGACTGCAAGGAACTCTTAAAATATAGTACAACTGCAAAACCAACAGTTGTGTGTATTCATATTCCCTTTATTGCTTATTAGTGAAGATTATATTTGCAATTATCAACAATCGATACTACATTTCCGCAAACTGTACATAATAATAATTAGGAAATGGTAAAGCAAATAATTCAGTCACTGGTTACACTTGTATTTAATTAATCCTGTTAGTATAATATATACAAATAATCTCTCTACAAAAACTATGTCATAATTTTTACTATTGTTTGTAATTTGATTCTAACAGAAGGCTGAACTGGGAGTGAAGTAATACTTAACAAACCTAATCTATTACATATGAAAATGATTTTACTGAAATGGAAAATCAAACTAAGCCTTACTAATTATCTATTAAAAACGTGATCAGTTTGTAAAAAAATATTTACATTAAAAATTTGTCATCAGCAAAGAAAATTAATTTCAGTTTATATTTCTCATAATATATTTCTACGCTAACTTATTTAACACCATAGTCTCACGTTTTCAAAATGAGAATATCACTCAAAAGTCCACAGTGGTATAAAATTTGCTACAGCAGCGGCAAAAGTTTTAACTTATGTTGAGAAGATTATAAATTTTATTTACTAATAATGCCAATTAAATAACTCGGTGAAATTAAAATTTTCAATTTGTTCCTATAAAACTTGAGGATATTATTGTTTGCTTTACTATGTCTCTTAGAATATACAATATTATGCCAACCAAAAAAGGTTAGCGGTAATAATTGAACCGGTTTACCAGTGTTTAAAAAGTTAAATTATTTATTACGTATAAGCCACTTTTCTTAGTAAAAAAAAGAACCCATTTTTATTTTCTGTGTAGGCCTACCTAATGTCAAGGACAAAAGAAAAATCTGTTAATTTATAGCTCAAATGTTTTAATTTAAAATTAAATTGTATCTATAGTTTAAAGAGAACCTAGAACTGTTTTAGTACTGTTCTTTTATTATTTAGAAAAATATAGTTATAATTTTCCACCTAATCGCACAAGTTTAAATGCCCTGTTGAAGGTGTTGTGAAATGGCTCTTATTAAGTAACAGAGTGGTTAAATAATGTTAATTATTATTTCAATGTAGAAAATCTGAAACTTCATTGTTAGCAAACTTTCTATATCAAGAAACACCAGCTGATTAGTGTGTATTTGTTTTCACAAAACAAATAAAATAACTGTGGATTAAACTGTTAACAAATAAAAAAGCTTTAAACAAAAAGACGTTTGCAGCTACACAAATGTATTTAAAAACAGTGCAATTAAAATTTATTTAAACAGTCTAATTAACATTTGTATACAATGAGTTTGTTAAGGGTTTAGTTGTTAAAATAAATTATTTTTTACGGTTTTGTAACTTTTTTTACTATTTGAATTATTAGGTGCTCCAAAGGTTCTTATGCAAACTCCTAACAATTGCAAATTCACAGACAATGTTGATGTCTTTTGAACTGTATATGCAACTAGGTGAAAGAGTTTACACAATGTATGTAAAAGCTTGTTTAGAGCATTTGGGTGACTAAGCTACTGTCTCGGGGCTCAATTCTTCCCCCAAATGTTATAAAGAAAACAATTAAAAACTTATGATATATCTGTAATACAGTGACCCAATTACTAGAAATTAATTTTCAATATAAAAACATAAATATTTTTCCTGTATGAAGGTTTAATTTTAAATGGCAAGCAAGACTAAATTTGATATTTAAGTTTTTACTGAATGTTGAGCCTTTTCGCAATATCGGTGGTGGTTTCAACCCGACTGGATTTCTTGAAAAACATCTCTTTTTGAAAGCACGACCATGTTATTGCTTATAATTAATAGAGAGAATTTTTACTTACAAATTATCTCAACTAAAATAATATATTATGTACACAATAAAAAAAAAAACCTTTATATTAACAGAAGCTAGAATATAATTTGAGTAATGAAAACAACAGAAGGTTATCTGAGAAAAGAAACAGTATTTAAGTACAGAAATATGGATCACATGCCTAAGTCGGTGTGGACGGTGTTAGGTATGTGAAATTTGTAGCAACAATGGCGACAGCCAAGCTGCCTTCAATAGCAAGGTAAGTCTGGAAACTGTTAAGCTTGTCTATTCATCAATTTTTAGACACGTTCACAAATTTTAAACAATAATAATCCCAGTTCTTAGTGTAGACAAATTTTGGTTTTATCTTGCATATTTCATGCATTGATCATTTTGTTAATAGCTGTACAAAGTAATCAAAATGTTAGCATGCACCCTTTTATTTTCAAACAGGTTTAGGTGCAACATTGAAACTCAAGGAAACTTTTTGTAGCAAAAATAGCTATCTACCATAGCAAAACCTTTGACCTCCTTCAAAACTGGAGCAGGGCGGTAAATAATTTAAAGCTACAGTTTTTGTGGCACATTATTTTAAAGTTAACAAAAATTATAATAAATTGGTTTAAGTTTTAGCTCAATACGATGATTGGTAACAAAACGGAGGATTGTAAACAGTTGTACAAAAGCAACAAATAAGTTTTAAAGTACACAAAAACTTGAAAGAGTGCTGTTCAATAAAATTTGCTTATAAACCTTCAAACTAGTGTGCTCCAAGCATTAATTTTATTTACCAGAAACTTCCTCTTTTATTTTCTTTAAATTTTTACCATCCACCATTTTGTTTACAAATATTGTATTGAACCAATGTATTTGTTTAGCGAGTATAAAAATAACTCCTTTACATTAATATTTTTTTACCTGACTCATGATTTTGAAGGGGAACAAATTTCCTTACAAACTATTTATTATTTATTTTCACTCCATGAATTTTAATGTTGTATCCAAACTGATTTAATGTTCATGATTGAAATTCCAACCTGCATGACAGGTTTTGATCAGAATACTTAATTTTTTTCAGAATTTATGATAACTGAATCTCTCGTGCCATTGAGTGCAGTAAGTAGGCCTATGTTGAATGAAAAACTTGAGTAACAATAATATGTTTAAGTCAAATATAGTGAAAGTGACAAAATATATGAATAGATCAAGACTTAATTACCTACAACAACAGTTTTTTCCCAGACTGTTCCATCACTTTACATGAAATAAAAATATAAACTAATAACAATATCTGTCAACAGATTAAAATATTGTACTCGGAAAGAAATTGATCGTAAGAATCCCGACCTGCGTAAAACACAATATTCAATCAACATTATAATAATTCATTAGTAATAAACATTTTAATAAACGATACACTGTCAAACGTAAAAGAAAACATTAAATCATTATGTATAAGTAATCTTATTTCTACTTACATCAACTTACGTAACTAATCGTCTAACTATATACGTTAACCTTAACACAAACACGAGTGCCATATTCTACAAATATTGTTGTCCTCCTAAAATTGTTAATCTAGGGAGCAAGATAGGAACTGTGAACAGAAACTCTCTCAAAGTTTCTTAACTATTTGACACGTGCTCATCGGACATACAAGGCACAGGGTCCCTTAACTCGCTAACTACGCTAAGCTACGGCGTGGTGTTCGGTTTTCAATATGGCAGCGCGGAATAATTATTAAAAAAATAAAAAACACTAAAAAATAAAAAAGGCACATTAAAATCCCCTAATTTAAAACTTATCCATCGAAATAAAAAAAGAACACCAGCCTTCTATAAAACCATCAACGTCTAACATCGTACCGTTAAGGGACCGCACACTACAATAGGAACCACATTATTACAAATAACATTAAAAAAAAAAATGAAAACACAGCATCGAGGGAGAATCGAACAACAAAGTAACAAGTTTTCAGTAAAACTTTAAATATGGCACTGATTTAAACATGATAAATTTGATTTAAAATAAGCTCGGCAACAATTTTTCTCTATCCAACAATAAAATTAATATAAGCAACAAATAAATGCCTAACAAATACTATAATTAAAAAAAAACACAAAACAAAATTTAAAAAATATTATAAAAAACGACATGCTATATCCGACTCCTGTTCAGATTATCACTAAAAATATTTTATTATAAAACTGGACGTTGAGACATATCATTCATTAATACACCGACACTAATCCACAAGTCTTTTTAAACATTTTATAAAAAACAGATTATGACAGCGAAATAAATTAAAATAAGGAGTGTCACACTATCAACAACAAACTAAACGAAACATGCCAATGTTAACTTTAAATATGTTAGTAAAGGTCTAAGCAAAGCACCTTGATATTTACACTTATTTTACACTCTGGTGAAACACCGTCCAAAATATCAACAAAAGCACCGAACGTTGTTTTATTTCAACAACTCTATATCAACAATGTCCAAGCATTAAGCACACCGACGGCTTGTTTGAAGAAACACTTATTCTGTTACCTACACCAAACTGAGTAATTACTTATAACAATACACTCATAAAACAAAACCAACATTTAATAATACACGGATACACAAGTGAAACTTATAAAAAATAAGTACTTCTTAGAAACTATTTACAGTTATTTGAACAAGACTTTCGTATAACATTGTGTTTTTTTTATTGTTTCATTTTAGAATTGGACATCTTGTCACGACAAATATTTAAATTGAAAATAAATCCTCCCTTGGCGTTTATCAAAATAATCAGAATTTAAATACAACAGTTAATTAATTATAACACAATTTGATTAATCAATTAATAGTATTGGATGCTTTAATAAACAATGAAATCATAAATAAAAATACTTGGATACCAAGAGAGAATAAAATATTGTTCAGTTACAAAGTACAATCATTTTAAATGATCAAAGTAGGGAGTAGAAGACAAAAACTTAAAAGTATAATGATTCAGTGAGGATATAAATTAAGAGAGACATTTTTGTTTTAAATGACAACGATCACAATATAAGAGAAATGCACAGAACTAATAATTGTGAAGACTAAAAGATCTTAAAATCTAATCTAACAAAATATACACAATGTTAAAATAATATCAACGTAATCTTAAATAGACAGCATTAACAGTGTGATAAAATAAAATTAATAACAGTGTGATCCAATAAAATTAAAACCTATTGTAAAGAGAGAGAGAGAGACAGGAGTTACAGTACCACACTCAAGCAATATTCCTGAGTATTCAAGAAAGTAAACACTCGCTTTCTTTACTCATACTGGATTACTACTATATATACTAGAACATGTAATATAAATATTGTATAAAACTCTGTGGAGTGTGGTTTATTCTGAACGGACAAAGGAAACGGCCCCATTTATTTGTTATTGTTGTGAAGGATGGATATTAATTTGTGATTTCAGTGTAATGTAAGGCTAATCAGTCTTCTAAACCACTTTAAAACATTACAAGTTGTACATTAGTATTTAAGAAAAGAACAAAATATAAAAATTATATAGAGAAACATATTATCATGAAAGAAATATGTAAAGGGAAAAATATATTTTAAATTAGAGAGCGTTATAACTTTGATCCGATTTGATATGGAAACAAAATATGATGGTAAGTTTACAATACGCCTCTCTGTCAATATCAATACAGACGACCTTTTACTTAGAAAAAATGGCAGCAGGTGAAGGTGGTGATAGCATGGATTCTATAAATCACAGATGACGTGATGTCATCACTCGATCCCCAGCACTTGGTTATCTCTGAATGCAGTATATAGAAGTATACACACACAGATATGAAATAAACACTGGGTGACAGCTGTCTACAGACGACAGAACTGTTGTCAATAAGGTTAGGGCCTATATTTTCATTTGGAGGTTAGGTTTCTTTGTTATTTATGAATATTAAAGTAAAAGTGAATCATTAAAGTTTATTAAAGTAATTGAAAGGTACTGCCAATACAGGTGAGCAAGTATTTATTTCATAATATAAATTTTTTTTTGTTTACATTTTTGACTTGGAGCAATTTAAAAAAATTCCAAATTGATATTGTATTTATAAATTTTTTTTTTTTTTTTTTGTAACCTTATGTTACAAAAATATTAAAAGAAATATGGAAAATGCATCCAAGAAAAAGCACACCACAACAATTTGATGTCGTTAGTGTTGAACATCTTGCGAATATGGCATTCGTAGATATGTATGACCATACGAAATAAACGTTGATTACAGAGATACCAATATAAATATTAAGATAAATTTTTATATTACTTGAGTATATTTGTGTAAACTTAGCTTGGTAAAAAAACAAATGGATACAACATATTTCATTTTCATATTTCCTTTCTCTGAATATATTTGCGAAATTGAGTAGCAAAATTGTTCAATTTACGGTAGTATCAAATGTAAACTTGTAGATTTTTCTACATTGTAATATTGATTGAAAATTTCTGAACTTAATATACTTACATAATTGCTAGGTGTTTAAAAAAATTTACTTATAATTTTTGTTTTGCTATACTCAAATATGTAATTGTTGTATCGGACAATATAAAGACATTTGAAATAAATACAGCATTAGACATTGCAATTAAGTTGTAAGAGCGTTTTAGTGACTATAGGCAGCAATATGGTGCAGAGGCGTAATGCAGAAGTTACCCAATATAACTGATTGTGATCGATTAACCAATAAAAATACAATATACAAATAAATGTTTCACATCTTCTTTGTCCATTTTTGTACTTAAGGTTATCTAATAAAGGAAATTCACCCTATACAGTTTAACTGACTATAAATATACCTGTATTTAGTTATTACATAAATGCACTTTTAAAGAGAGGCTGAACCTTGGAAGCGAAGGCCTATCTTTGTACTATTACACGTAAAGAACAATATCTATGATACAATGGTAAGGTTAGGTTAGGTTATGAACAGGCTATTACATATAAAAACATGTAATTTGTATATTTGTACTGTTGAGATTCATAAATAATACTTTGAACAAAAACTGTAAACATAATATATGGTAAACATTGTCATGGATAAAAAATACAGAATGGAAAATAACTGTTCAGGTATTTCAACAACATTATAAAATTCTGTAATAAAAACAATAACATACACAACAACGATTTCTCTACTGTATAACTATTGCTATATTTACTGCGGTATGAAACTGATGTACTCGGTCATGTACCCTGATCTCACACGGTAAATAAGTATTGAGAAAAAAACAACAACAGCAAATGAAATCTAAGATCTATTAATTGTAAAAAAAAATACAACAGTAAATAAATAATTAAAAAATGCATAACGTAATCGGTATTTGTACTCTGTTTAATGATTGTAAGGACGTCTATAATCGTCCACGGACCTGAGAATATTGTACTACGACTTTGTACAACAGAAACTATTACATTCAAGTAAAATGTGAGAAATAAGGTACAAAAAGTAAACAAATATTATTATTACTTACCCGTTGATGAGATTACACAGCTATAACATAAAATATATAAAACATCAAGTAGGCATAAAGTTTTAAATGAAATAACAAAAAGTTAACCTAAACAATATTATAATGCTATACTATTAAATTCTTATTTTAAGTTTATAAAAAAATAAGATATGAGCAAGTCTGTTATAATAAATTATTTAAAATGTACATAGTATTATTTACAAAACTATTTATTTAAAAAACAGATGGAGTTTGCTGTTAAGTATCGGTTGAAGTATTGAGGTAGGTTTATTGTAATACTAACAGAAAATACTTGTACTATATTAAATAGTAGATTAACCTGAGGTAGTTAAGTTTTATATATAATCATATAGGCTATGTTCTCTACAGTATTATATAAATAATTAATCTATTATATATCTAAGTATGGTGAGGTAGTTATGGAATAATGGCTGACTGAATGAAATATTGTACTTCTTGTGAGAAACACTGAACGTTTATAAAGAAGAATTGTTGTTAGTTTTTTTAAATTATTAAGATCCTTGAAGTGAACCAACTCTCAGTTAATAGTAAAATGATGTTCAGCGCAAGTTTAATTTCATTCACATACAATAGATAAAATAAGATAAACGGAAAAATAAATAAATTCATATCAAACAAGCTATAACACAAGCATGTTAACAACTAGATTTGTCACCAAGTGATGTGTTATCAAACAAATATCGAGGAAAGATGTGCATATAGTTTAACTATAAGTCATCTTTATTTACATTGTTGTTAATTCATTAAAACGTCAAAACAGCCTTCTGACATACAGCCTATTACTATTGAAGCTTTATCTATGCTTTTAGTTTGATTAGGTATGATTGTTAAAAGTTTGATTGTACAGTAAAACCCCGGTTAACCAAACTCGGGTCAACCGAAACCCGGGTTATCCAAAACGCCTCTGAAAATCGGAAAAATAATATTGTATGTAAAATATTTAATTTTTGTTTTTTTAATTAAAATTAGAACTCTTTTCTACAACTTTAACATCTATTAGAAATTAAGTAGCGACTTTAACTTTGAATTCAGTTTTCTCAGAACTCGATAAATGATAGAAGTCGGGCCGCCTATTTTCTCCCTCCTCAGAATCTAACCACGAAATAAACAAACTACGTACTTCTTTTCCCATGTTTATTTATGCGCACAAGTAACCCAGATGGTTACTCAGCAGAAACTGTTATGTAAATTTATTCCAGGTCTAAATTACAAATATAATGTTAAATAAGATGAATATTTTCAATTACATATATGTTTTTACACATCTTGTTTATACAGTAAAGATTTATTATTTCAAAACCTGAGAGTAACTTCAGTAAGCACCCTATTGCGTTACAAAATCCAAACACCAGATGGAAAGTTAAAGAATTGACCTATTGGTAAAAATCCAAAAAGAATAATATAATTTTAAGATTTATTGCATTTCTTTAAATTAAAATACTGCGCTGAAGTTTTTCAATTCTGAGAATTCAAAACAAATTTTGCTTTATGTTAATATTGGTTGTTATAAATGGTCGTTTTCGATTTGAAATAACTCAATTATAATTTAAGCTGAATAACAAAAATATATATTTTCACTGTTAAGAAATAAAAATATCTTATCTTTTGTAAAGTTACAGTTTTTCGAGTAATTCAACATTAAAACTCTTTTGCCTCCATTTTGAAACTACAGAAAATAAAGTTTGTGATTAAGTAGTAATACATTACATAGTAAATATGTAATTCAAATTCAATACATTATTTATTACCTCAGAAACACTATGTTTAAAAAATAATAAAACGGTGGATTTTCGAGTAAAGAAGTGATTCCGGTTCTAAGTTTAAATTAATTTTTTTCATTATTTTAGCCCAAAGAATAGGTCTGTGAATTATGTCGGTGTTCTCACGGAACACCCCGTTTAAATAACAGAATTTTATAGGTAATTTATTGCTTTAATAGGGTAATATAGTACAGCTAACAAACAAAGATAGGATAAACGTTCTCTCTATTATAAACGTTCAATGAGTCCATATAACACTAACATAAATGAGGAATTCTTATTTAAAGGGGAAAACGGGAGGGTGATTATCAGCAGGAACATCGGAGCTGTGGTCAGGGATGTATTTTAAAATGTGCTTTGAAGTCTTAATATCGCTCGCATTGGGATGAGATAATTGCATGTGAATATGATTTAGTCCTTTTTTAATACTGTCAGTATTTTTCTTCTTGTTATATATTTTACTTTAAGTCGACTGTCTAAATATTTATCAGCCTGTGTTAATGTGTTACTCAAAACAGCTGTACAAAAACTTCAAAGCACATCTATAAAATTAACGGTATTCAGTCTTTGATATTAACTGAGAAGGTGAACTATAAGATACTATTGTATAATACTATTTCCTTAAACTATTATATATGTGAACATTGAGTGTACATTGTAAATAATATATTACTTAATATATTTAAAAAAAAAACATAAAAATATCATCTGCTTGTATATATTATATAAATTGAGTATTTCTTAACAAAGAGAATAATAACAACATTATGGAAAAACATGGGATTAACAACGGGAGTGAGGTAGATGCTGGAATCAAAGAGGTATAGTATTCCCTGATACTGAATGCTACTTAGCTGTGTTTTGTGAGACTATGCACCGGCGTTCGTATGAGATCGTCACAAGTAAACTACAGTATTACCATAATAAATATGGCACAATCTATTTTAACCTATTATTAAGTTTAGGTGAAATTGTAATTTATCGATTTTACTTGTCACTCAGCTTTGATCGACTCCGGTTCTCTGTCTTCTTCTTCTATTTCTTCTTCTTCGCTGTATTCATCGTCTTCGCCTCCTGAAAAATCATCTCTTCCGTCGAGTAAACGGTGATGGCTTTCGAGTCGTCTCTGTTCTTCGGACATTTTAGCGGCCATCTTGGCAGCTTGTTCGGCGGACAGGTGGAGTCCGGCCGAATTCTCCGCTATAAACTGAAGGTACGTGTCGAGTATAGCCGAGCCGGTGGACGGTCCTCTCGGATCCTTTACCGAAGGCGGACGCGGAGGCGATAAAGGTCTCAGCTCTAGACTACCGTAACGAGCGCTCAACGGTGTGGTCTGGTGATTGTTCAACGAAAGATCTTCCGGATCGTCTCCACCGCAGACACTGCTTCCCGATGATTTTAGTTCCAATCTTGTGTCGGAACGGCGCGGTGGACCTGTTGGCGATGAGCGAGCTCGGAGTTCTGCAGCCGTTACCTGGACAAGTACAGTTAAACATTTAACTTATGATATAGGTACACTGTTAGTGTATTAACAGGTTAATAATTGAGGCCGTAGGATTGTCCGGCAGAATTTATTACTTGAATTTAATAAATGGACGATAGAAAAATTCTTCTGTTTTGTAAAGAAATATACATCCCGACACTGTAGAAAGAAAGATAGCCCCCGACATTATGCCAGTTCTGTTTTAAATTACAAATAAAACTAATTAAATCCATTCTACATTAGAAACTGTTTAATCCACCCGTCGGGACTCGGGTGATAACGGATTACCGAACATCAGAAAATTTACCAGAAATTAGAAGGATAAATCATGAAACTAATAATGTCTCTATGGCTGTGTATTTTTAGCTTTGGAGGATATTGTAAATACCAGACCAAACTGCCTACGATTTACGGGCTTCATTAATAAAAAACACTGAAACACAGTTCATCATTTTTCGGTTTCACTGGCATTATAAATTTGACTAGGAGTTAAGTTATGCTCTGAAGCACAATTATGTTAAACGTTCCACTATCTTCAGATGTCTTTCAGTGTAAATATAAAATTAGTAGAAAATAAAACTTAAATTGCAGAAATAAGCCTCATTTTTAGAATTCTCAGCCAATATATTAAGATATTATTTCTAGTCCAAATTACAATATCATTATTACAATATTTGAAAGACCCTAGTATTTCATACAGCAGCTATATTGCACTTTTCACTTATCAATATTTATCTACAACAAAGTGAAAAAATATTTTAGTTTTATCTTGTGCGTTTTAGAAAAGATGAAAATTTCAGTTGTTTGCCTATAACTTGGTTATGCTTTGACGTACAACAATAACACAAAAATTGGTTTGTTTGTCACTATAAAAAAAGACATCTTTTTAGTTGCTTGTGAATTTTTTCTTTGGTTAATGGTTTTTAAGGTATTTAAAATCAAACATTTTAAACGACTGCTATTTTGAACTAGGTGGTTAAATTTTTTAAAATTAATTTGATAGTTTAGCCTTTATGCTCTAAACCTAAATGCGAAATTCCAACTTAGTAAATCAATCCGGTTTGTAGAGGCAAATTTACAAGTGAAAAAAACAAAATGGTGGTAATTTTAAAAACTAGGGACTTTCAAACATTTTAATAACTATATTGTGATCTGCCTTTTGCCCAGAAACAGTACTTAAAAGTATTAATTAACACATGTACCTGAAATGCATTACACTAAACGGATTTGTTGGAAGTGTTAGACTAAGTAGAAAAAAACCATTTGAAACTTACCTTGACACCAGCTTTAGCCAGAAGTCTAGAAGCTAACTCAGGATCAAAAGGCGAAGGCATCGGTAACACTGGCAAATCCTTTGTGCTGATGCCGCGATGTTGTCTGCTCATATGCGAATGCAAAGAGTTGCGAGATTTGGCGACAGTTCCACAAAGTACGCACCTGTAGCCTGGACACACTGTGTGTTTGTCTTCTAGATGCGTTCTGAGCGTGTGAGCCGAACGATAGATTTTTCCACACTTGGGGCAAGGTCGAGGATCGGTCGCTCGAACTCGCATCATGTCAAGGCCTCGACGTGTCACTGAAATAAGCAAGAGATGATTTTTTAATTATAACTATAATATAAGTTTAATCTTGAACCGACCTGCATTAAGTAATTATTAATTTACAAAGGTTAACCGTAAAAATCTAACAATATGTGCTAGAGTTTGTTTTCTTAAATACTGCTTTTAAGTTACTCTGAAAATTTGAATAACCCCTCCTTCCCTCTAACCATGGATATAAAAAGCTACCTGGTCTCTAGCCGAGATTTGACCTGGGGATGTTCTGATCCATTCGGCTATAGCTTGCCATTAACAACTCTTAGGCTGAGTTGCACCAACCAGGATCAGTTTTGATCTAGGATCAAAGTTGTATTTGATCCAGGATCTAGGAAAGTTGTATTCGTTTTAGTTACTTTACTTTTTCTTCTAAAGTCAACCTTACTCTTATTGTTAATGGAAATGTCCTACATGCCAATTAAGTGTAAACAGCTGATTTTTGTACCCGTGCTGAGAGTTTTCCATTAGCTGAGCTATATATTTTTAATGGACAAATAGCACTTTATTTTACTGCTTTTAGGCCTAAATTTTCAAAACAATCAGTATGAGTTTGGCCTTGTCAAAAACCTATCAAACATATTAAAGGTACAAATTAATTGAAAGTAAGAAATCAACTCTTTATGTAAATGCCAGTTAGAGTAAACAGCTGGTTTACCAACAACGTAAACCTTTCACCAGCCGACCTATGTATTTTAAGTTGCAAACTGTACAATAAATAATATTATGACACAAAAATCATCCTTGTCAAAAGTAAATGCTTAGGGATGAATATTGGTACATTAATAACAAAGAGTTTGGTGGTGGGAAGGGGTTCACTATAGTATATTTAATTTATTTCCACCAGACTCTCTCCAAAAGTGTAGTTCTTAAGTAGCAATTTATTTGATGAGTTTGTATCAATGATATGGGTCTGTAAAAATCATTATTACTTATTTACATTCGATAAGAAATGAATAACATAATTTAAGCTGACTTTAGGATTACGATCTAATCCTTGTAAAGGATGTTAGGGTGAAATTAAGAAATATTTGATTGCAGCTTTACTACCCAGTGGTAACAATAGCTTGGAAGCTATTAATTTCTAGCAAAACAGATGATACATTAACTTACCATTAGACTTGGCCGATCTTTAATTCCCTACTTAGCAGTGATTTTTATACTCCTAAAATTGAAAATGTATTATGTTACAATACCCAGCAATATCTATTTAAAATTATACACTGGTATCCCATCTAGAAATCCAATCAACACATTCTATGTGTACCTGCACTTTCTTGATAAGTATGGTTTGATTCGGGTGTAGGTCTTTCACAACAAAGTGAACAATGTAAGGTTATTGTTTATCAACTCGAGTGAACATCTGTACGTGTACTTACATGAGTAACATATAATATAACAGCTGATTTCACCCATCATCTGTAGTACATAAACAAACCCAGTGTAGATTGTACTTTGGGGTTATGTTTACAACTTCAACCATTATAATTTCTTATGAAGTTGATTTTTTTAAATACGAGCTAAATAACTAATGTACGTATGCTATAATACGTTAATATTTGCTTTGAGGATATAAACTGTATATAAATACAAACTTTTATCATCATTATATTCGTTTATACAAATTTAAAGAAGAGCTACCTATTTGTTAACTTCAGAAACATTCGTAATCGTACATATAAACATATTTAATTATTCATTTCTTCACTATAATATTAATAACTTTTAAGTCATTTCGTTTATGAATGTGAAATAAAAAACAGTTTAAGGACAATATTTTTATCTTTCTTTAAATATATAATAATGTACATAAATACAAAATTTGAACAAACAGGCCTACAGTTTTATAATTGTATACATGTACCGAGTTAAAAATCCCTGTCAGCATAGTCAGGTAGGCGTAGATAAAGTTCATTGTTTTTAAATAGTATTTTTATAAATGATGTATTTCTGATGTGTATTTAATTGATCTGCCTGTGATTTTTCACGGGGGCTTACTAGTTCTTCCTACTTTTTGATTACAAAACAGCAATATTATGGATTACACATAACAATAAAACCACACTAAAAATAAGGAATACCGATGGTTAAAGTGTGTTAGTGTGACTAGTCTACAGAATTATGAAATAGACAAAAGTTCAATTTCAGCGAGTCGTTCCACAAACTTATTAGCAAAAAATTTTTTTCATTGATTCATTTTTAACATGCTGAGCAATAGGGATTAGTGGGCTATTCTATGTACAGCCCTTGAACTAGCAACTATTTCTAATAAGACGAGGCAGCACGATTAAACCGAACGCCAGTAACTAGGTTCGAACCCATTCACCTGTGTAGGAGGTTCCAACTGATGCACTGCTCAGGTAGTCCTGTACTACCACCATTATTCTATATTACGGCCATGCTTACTGGCTATTACAGTGATAACAGTATCATTGTACACTAATGGAGCGACTTCATTTTAATTAGGTACTTAGTTATTATAGAATAAAAAATATAAACTTTATCTTACAGGTTAAACTAAATAATGTTTATTTTTTATATCACATATATTATTTCTCAAGGCCATTTTTTTGTCGGTACGCCATAACTTCCTTAATACATCATCAAATTACATGAATGAGGCATCATTTTAAAGCTTTCCTTAACTGCTACACCGGAAAAATATACAAAATACAATTATACGAAAAAAGAAAGAAAAAAAAGAAATAAAGAATCCGAAAGTAACAGTGATGTAAGATCAAGTAAGTTGTAGGGATATTTTCCTGGCGTTGGCAACACTGATGATAACAATACCCAGCTGGGCCGTTACGCCACTACATTGCTATTTTTAATTAATTGTAAGCGTGGCACGACATCTATGTCTGTGTAAAACAAACCCACCAACAAACAATCACAGATGACCATATCGTAACTTCAAACATAGTATCAAAGAGGTCCTGTAAACACTATGTAAATATCTTAAACCTATGTTTAAAAAAATAAATAATATACAATTTAAACACATCTATTCTTTACTTCAACCCTCACCTATGCCCATGACGCACAAAATACGCACTATACGATACTAAATATACGGTGTGTACTTTAATTAAGTGGGATTTAAGTAAGTTAGAATGTGAATGCTTCGCACGGGTCAGCTAGTATTTAATTTAAAACGTTTCTTCTGTAAAATAATTCCTGAAACCTGTCATGAAGGGCTGTTATAATGAATCTCGGATTAGGCTAAGCCATCCCATGAACACCTTAACCTATTCATTAAATTTATATTCCAAGTCATTATGTTTAGAACAAATAATTATCTCAATGCATAAATTTCATTATACTGTGAATCATGTTCAATATTTTCAGATTAATTTTAGAATTTAAAGTTTTAGTTTTTACAATTCTTTTTCTCTGTTGTAGTGAAAGTAATAAATTTAACTGTGAAATAGTCGCAGGATCAATGATTTAAACATATTAGGTTGTTGAATATCTTAAGCTTTTCAGTACCAGGAAATGTAAGCGTTACGTTATTGGTCTTCGGAGATCGACAGTGTCACTATTGCCTGCACATTGAGTACAGCCAACGTTTCGGGCACGTTACAGATGTCTATTATCCATTAACAAATGTTTACGTAAATGTATTCACATGTTTGTGTTCTTTTATAAATATGGCGATGTCTCACGATTGACACCTGAGGATGGATGGATGCGCCCTACGAAACCACGGTAATGACAATTTCTAATCAGTGGATTACTTGATAGAAAGTTTAAACTTATTATATTAATTAACATTATAGTTTGTATACAGTAACTTGGTGTCTGTTCAGGGGTACAGATGCCAAGTTACTGTATACAAACTATAATAATGAAAAAACTGTGTGTACAAACTGTGTTTTATGTAAAAAATACAATATGAAGTTGAAGGTAATACCAAGCCAGCCTTTGATTGCAAAACGTTTGATAATTTACAGTTTAAAATTTTCTAATGGAATCTCATCCACGGTTTTAAATATCTAAAGAGCAGAGAAACCTGTTTTAACTGTAAAGGGTGGTGTGTTTTCGGATAACCAAAATTTGAAGGTAAAAAACTTAGGGCAATTATTAAAATTTTAATAAAAATCAAACTATTTGCATAAAGTTTTTTTAAACAGTAGTTTTACGAGTCAAAGCCAAAGTATGCTGCCATAGTTTGCACCTTCTAATTTTTCTGTTTCCATTTTGTTGGCATAAAGCTCAGTTCAAACAAGTTATCATCCAACCCACAATGCACAATCTGACTGTAAAGCTTGTGAGTAAAGAAATTGACAGTGCCAAAAGAAATTGACTTGACAAATTGAAAGACAAATTACCACACAACAGGCAAGAAGACCTTAATGTCAAAGGTTACCTATCTTTATCTAAAAGGTAACTTCTATGGTTAGCCAGAGAGTAACACTCAAAGACAACTTTTAATATCAAACCACGGAAAATTTTCAACAGACATCATGGAAATCATAATTTGCAAACCAGGTTTGTTACATTAGATTTTGTAATTTATCTGTAAGAAGAAATATTTCACTGCAAAAAAACAAGAGCAAATATTCTCAGTTTGTTTACCTCCGGGGGGGGGGGGGGGGGGGTGTTCACTGTATTTACAAAATGACGTGTTATTGGAAACGCAGTAAAAAATACATCACTCTAAATACCATATTTCCCATAATGTTTCATTAAAGATCATTTTGAAGCTTATGTTACCCGCTGTTGATAGAAAATAGCTTAAAATTAACATATTCGTAAAAAAAAAATAATTAAAAAAAAACTTTCTTATAGGCTATTGCTTCTCAGTTTTTTTTTTTGTGGCAACGCCATATCTCCCTTAATTCTACATCAAAATTTATGATTCAAACATCATTTTAAAGCTTATGATCCCCGCTATTGTCAAAAAAATATACAAATATCTTAAAACTAATGTTTTTGTAAAAAAATCGATTAAGAAAACTTTCATATGATTCCTAATGAAAGGTGCCATCTATTTACAATCTGTTTAACTAACATGACACCTGTTAGTTAGATTGTTTACATTCTATATGCATGTGTAATCACGCAAATCAAATTAAATCAACGTAAAGTTTGAAATATTCTAACGGGTCAGCTAGTTATGTATTAACTATGTTTAATTTAAATTTGGAGAAACTGCTGTATTGGTTAATATAAAACAGTTTTACTTTTTAATAAAGTTATCCGACTATTGTGTTTTTGTCACAATCCACCTAAATTTTTATCTTAAAAGTAACAAATTTAGGACTTTTTGGAACAAAAATAAATAATTATTTTGAAAAAAATCGATAGCTTGTTTATGTATTTAAAAAAGGAAACATTGATACAAGTTTATTATAATACTGACAAATTATCTAAAGAAAAATATTTTCGTTAATTTTTTCCTACCACTCATAATATCAAAGGGCCATTAGTACCATATGCACGGAAGGACAATTTAAGAGCTTGTTGCTCCGGAAAGGTGTAAGGAATTGGCTTTTGAATTCTTGGTGAAGTATCTCGGCATAAATAACAACAGTTTAAGCCAAATGTCATTAGTTTTGGCCTTTGGATAACTCGTGACCACTGTAAAAAGTTGTAGCTAGTTCTTTTCAATGTATAGATTAGAATTCATTCATTCATTTTTGAATATTTGGATTTATTAAAATTGAAGTAAAATTTTCATTGATCCTTTTCGGGCAAAAAATAGAAATAAAAATAACTGGATTAATAAATTAACTAGTTGTCAGTATTTATAATTTATTTACAATCATCTATAAAATATTTAGTTAAGTTGAAAACAATTATTTGTTTATATTTTAACTTTAATTCATCTTATCAAAAAAAAAAAAAAAAAAAAAAGAACTTAATAAAAATGTAGGAACATTTGACAAGTAGAAGTATAACAAAGAAAATAACTGAAGTAATGAGGACAAAATAAAATACACATCACACTTAGATATTGAAGATAACTTTTTAAAATGTCATATTCGGTCACAGTTTTGTAAACCTAACGCCTTATTTGGTTTGGAATCACTTTAAATCACTGTACATCACCAAAACGATATCACAATTTCACCAATTACTTCCACTATGACAATCACATGTACGTCCATTTTAAACTCTTCATCTTAAGCCAGGTTTCCGGATGCTTGGAACGCATGTGGTTCCGTACGGAATTAGGGTGTGAGAAGACCTTAGCGCATTCGGGAACCGGACAAATTGGGGAATCACGCGGATAATGATGGTCGATGTGCGCACGGATTGTCAAGAGATCTGGCAACACTGCGTCGCACAGTGGGCACTCGTAACTCCCCATGAAACCACCATCTGCAACGCCACCACCCGTTACAATTAGAAACTTTCTTTACCCGCCTAACATACAATAACATTTATATTATGTGGTGGATACAATAAATATACAACAACACATACACAAATAGATAGTATTAATTGTATTGTAACATTGCCTTCGGCTAGGCCGGTGGAAGGCAGGGTATATGAATGAAATAAAAACAAACTGCTGATGTATATATAATTTTAATTACTGTATATGCATTACACTTATTACTCTGCTAATGCTTGGAAGCGACACCGATTGTGCTTTTTATTTCTTTTAGATAGCACAACTCAGCTTCGTTATGATTTTGTTTGAACAAATTTAATTGATTGCAGAAATGCAAGTTTGACTACTGTGGTAAAAGTTCTGTACGCAATCTCAAAAGATTTACCAAAATCATATTAATAACAATAACATGACCCCACTTATACTCGATATACTGGATTTATCATTTAACCAATAGCAATAAGTATGGTGGGAATAAATTATACATCGGATTCCTCGATAACACAATTTTTCCTTGAGAACCCTTCAAATCGAGCATAACTTAAATTCAATTTTATTTCTACGAGACGAAGGAATAAAACAATTAATGGATAACTGAATAAATGTTTTACCGTGACCAGTACGCACAACTAAGCCTAACCCGGGCCACTGTTTTTGTAATTTATTGTTTTGTGTTCATAACTTCTTTATATATTTGATGACCAAATGAAGAGATTAAATTTTCTCCAATCTGAGGATACGTACAGGCTACTCGGAACAATGATTTAATGGATCAGAAACAAGACAAATACCACGTAGGTGCTGAATCAATATCAATGTAAGAAATGAACAGCCTGCGTGTAAGAAATGTATTAGTTGAATTTGTTTTCACCTCAGCCTCTCACACCGACTTACGTGCTGTTTTGCTCCACTCGCAGCGGGGAACTTGCTATGCGAGTTGGCATCTCGACCTTGCGACCTCGGATCAGAAACTGCCTCCACGGTGCTATTATAGTATTTTTTAGCGGTTTTGGGGGAACCAGACGGGCTATAAGTGTGTAACAAAATGTGCAGAATGATCTACTATATTTATTTGTTTAGATAACTCCCCAAAAAAAGTTTTATTCTAGTACGAAAATCTCAAAAATTTTTTACATCTGGTAAAAAATGTGTTTCCAGTTGTTGGATTTTTTTTTTGGTTAACGAACTTGTCCGAGCAACTTAAAAACTCAACGTGTGTACCAAATCAGATGTAAAATGCAACCATTAGAGTGCGAACACATATATATAATTTTTAATTACACCTAAAAACATGTTCTGGGGACCATGATCGATGCTCATTGACCACTCCTGACCTTAGATCTCACGATAAGAATTACTGCAATAGCTCATCTTTCCTACGGACATTTGCTAAAAACAGGTATTGTACCTATGTACAATTACAACTTTAATTAATTTTAGATTCCATTGGTATGTTTTGGTACGGTAGCAAGAGAGAATACATCCATGGGTCAAGCACAGTTTCATTTAAAGGCCCTTTTGAACTTTTAGAATAGCCACTACTTGTCAATCTAAGTTGAATCTTTTCACTCCGATACGTATGGCAGTTGTTCTTTATCGACTAAAAATAATGAAATTTCTCCTCGAAGCTGAGTCGGCTAATTTATAATGGAATAAAAATGTAACACTTGCTTCGTGATAAAAATATCTGCTCTACATTACTGCTAATCTATTACACTTTATTTGCCAAGCTAATAGGCTGTACTCTATATAAAAGATTCTGTAAAAATAAACCACTAGAAAAATTAACAACCCAAAATTTGACGTACAAAAATATAAAATATCGAGATTTTAATCTGATAGCATTGATTAAACAAACAACTTATAACATCTGATTTAATTTGATACACCTGTGATGACTATTTAGGCTTTTTAAAAATAAATATAGAATCAATTGTCTGTTCTTTCTTATAGATTTTTTGTTGACATACTTCACAGTAATCTTATTTCTTAAGCCTAATATTCACAACAATTTCAAAATGTCATAAATACTCAGAAAATTTTAACGATCCTAAAGCTAGGTAGGATAAATTTTAGTCAACAACACTTTACCCAGCAGAAAAATAATAGATTATTTAGATTGAGTCCTCGATCCAGTGGTTATTCCTCTTACTTTGCGAGTAAGCGAGTTTGGGTTTAATTCTATTGGGGCTTAAAATAGTTACGGTGTTTACCAAGTTTTATGAAGCAAATTAAATTTATGATTTGCAGCAAACTTTCATGAGAATACTTCGCCAAAGAGGAAATGCAAGCATATTACTTATATTCTCCCATAGTGTTGTTTTAAAAACGACTACAAATTTGTAAACAACATTACCCTGCACACAATTATAGTTAATTTTTAATAAATGTATATTATTTCTTGATTAGTGTTTGTTTTCAGGACCTTATCAGTGGAAACCTGAAACAAGTCTTGCTTTCTTTTCGTCTGGGCCTTAATGGGCAGGAATTAAATGTGTTGCCTGAATAATTCTTCACTTTTATACATGTAGAGCCAAAATGAATTACAAGAAATTATAATTGAATTTAAAACTTTCCTGGATAGAGGAAACTACTATAGTGTATCATCATTCACAAATTGATAGCTTATCAAACAGGGCAAATGAATGTTTATAAATGCAAACAAATATGTATATTATTATATCTTCTAATATTCTTTTAAGGTTAGGTATGTTTCAGAATAGTACAGAAAATAGGATCAGAGCACAAGTAATCATTCTGCTGGGTGTTTAAAAGCCTAAAATGAATTGCCATCATACTATTATTAAAAGATAACATATTTCAGAAATTATTAAAATTGTTACAGTTCTTCTCATTCTATGTAAAAAAAAAACATTTCTCTCCCTTTACAAAGTAATTGATTTATTCTGTTTAAATTTAATCTCCTGTAAACAAATTTACAAACAGTTTGGTATAATCTTATTTTCCAGGTTATTAAATTACTATTATTTACACCAATCTTATCTTACTAGTAATCATAGCTATTAACATGTATACATTTATTTGATATAAATATAATAGTAACTATTGTTCCTAAAACTAAATAATATTATCCTGATTCGTCTTTATCGTTTCATAGATAAAGCGTATATTGGAAACCTAACCCTACTACTTTACAATACTAAACTAGGCTAAAACTTAGACTTCTAGATACAGGAAATCTATTCGTTTACATCACATTTGTCTGTACATACTAGGCCTATGTTGTATACACATTTTTTTTTATATAAAACTTGTACTATTTTAATGTTAAAACTTTTATTAAATTGATTGCATCTGTAGAAGTGATAGTGTAGGCCTTATATAACAGTGTTTGTAGCTCGTGGAGAGGTTAGAATGGTATTTGGGACTTATATATTATCAGGACTACTAGACCAACCCAAGCAAAGCGTCAGTCGCATATTGGATGGGTTAGGTTCAGTCATGTACATACTGCCTTCTACGCACAGAAATGCTTTGTTTTTAGTCTAGTTATACACATGGAAGATGCTCCTAAACTAGTTTAATTTTTAGTGAAAACCCAGAGAGAAGTGTACAAACTTTTACGGCAGAAATATAAAACCAGGTGTTACTATTCTGTCTAAATCTCTGAAGGGCTACAACTTCTCTGACCTTGAAAAGACCAGATTTTAACATTTGATCAAAAACACAATTTTGTTGATCTGGAAACCGTTAAAAAAGGTATAAGGTAATTTAGTGCCCAAAATAATTTGAAGCCTTACTTGACTGAATTCAGTGGCAATCATTCAGTGGCAGTGCCTCTCAGTTCTTAGTCGAAACATTGTAAATAGTAATAAATGTTAAGAATCAAATTTAATTTTCAGTCTTTTAATTGTAATACTATCAGTAATTATATACTTTTCAAATATTCTTCTTTTTGAGACAAAAAACTGAAAGAAATTAAGTAATCCAGCTAACACATAAGTACCCATAAAATTATGAAATGTTGATACGTTGTATATAAAATAATTGCAATAGCGGAATTAGGAAAACAACACAAGCAATGCACTGAAAATTAAATAAATTATTATAAGTCAGATATTGCACGATTTTATGACATACGGAATATCAAATTACAGAAATACTCACAAAGTTTTAGTGATCATGTCTTCGTTAAAATTGATCTTCAACTAATCTTTACAACCAATATTAATAGTTCATTCTTGTCCAGAACAGGAAGAAAAAATGTAATCAGTAAAATAAACATTTATAGAAAGAGTAAACAAAATCTATAGTCTATTATTAACATAAATTTCTTTTAAATAAATTATATATAGATTAGATGTTTTAATTCTTGGATTTGAATAGGACAATAAACTTTTAGATATTAATTATATTTTAACTCAGAAGAGATGACCCTTTCTAAACTCATAACTGGATAGCAAGCCTAACTACTAGATGTTATTATGAACTGAAACACACCTAACTAAAATTAATTAATAGAAGAAAAAAAATGTTTCATAAATTAAGTCCGAAGCATTTAATACATAGTGCATAAATTTTGTGTTCATAAAATATGCAGCAATATTTACTTTAAAAATACAAAATTTGATAATCATAAAGCTTCAAATCAAACAAACAATGCTTTTAACAAACGGTTATTTTGTAACAAACTGAGAATAAAGTTTCACAATAGGCTACGTTGCTTCTGTCGCACTCCGTGAGCTTGCAGTTGGTGGTTTATCAAGTAATGTTTCGTCTTACATTTCTTGCCGCAGATGTTGCAGATATGCCAATGGTCCTGATCGGTCTCTACATGAACGTTGATCACGTGTTGACGTAGATTCGATGGCGAACTATACACTCGTGCGCAATATGGGCACACAGGGCGGTCAGATGAGGGGTGCACGGCGCGCACTGCAACATGGCAGCATTAACCCCTCATCAGACACAACCCTTTACAACATCAACTCTTAACTAAACATACAGTTTAAAATAGCGTGTTTTAATTTTACAATAAAATACTGACAAAACTATTTTGGGCCATTTGCACCACAAAAACATTTGAATCTTTTTAACTTTGTATTGTTACACCACCTATTTAGAAACCTAGTTTAAACTGTTTTAATAATTTATTTAAAAGGTTTGCCACTATGAACTTTCAGTTTTCATTTAAAATTGTCAAATGTGTTAAGTTTTTACTAAAACACATCTGAGAATAATGGTGCTAGATTTAGTTACTTTAAAGTTTAGAAACTACTACTAATTTGTTTAGCCTACTAGAAATTATTTGTTACTGAAATAATATAGTTAGGATGTATCTCTAGGTAAGTGAGTAAAAAACTTTACAGAGGAATGAAAATTATTATCAAATTAACGAAAGCCATATTAAATATATAAAACTGTCAACACTTTAAAAGAAAAATACACCTCTGGAGAAAATTAGCAGAGTAATTTAATTCTATAAGCGGAGAAGTTATTTGAGGACAGAATATACTGAAACAAGTATGATATCATAAAGAACAAAAAATAATTTAGTGCTGAAAACAAACAAGTACGTAACTGGTAATGGAGGCAGGCCTACTAATTTTTTGCAAATTTGGATTGGGAAAAAACAAAATGACTTGGATGGAAGATAAAATTCCTTCTCATTCCAGAATTGAAAATGATCGATTCTGGTTCAATTGACTCTTGGACAATCTACGGTTAGTTATTCTTGATATAATAGCTATCTTCCATTTTTCAAGTTACTAAAACAGTTTTTGAGAAATATTGTAAATACAGTAGGACCCAGATTATCCAGGGTTTACTTAACCAGAAACCAGGTTAACAGCATCAATTTTCGTGTAAAATGAAATAAAAAACAATAACACTAGTATGAGAAAAGTCGCATAGTACGGGATGGAGGCACTGTCACTAGGTGAGTCACACGCCTTGCCACTTCCACTGTCTGCCAGCTTGTCTGTCTACCCTCCCCCTCCCGCCCAAAGCCAAACCCCTTAATATCCTACATTTCCGCTCTTTACAACTTTAGTTTGATGCGTTTCGCGGCAGTGTTGTTTCAAGTTTTTCAAAATTTGTATTTAGTGTCTTATTAGCAATTTATTGTTAGTGTTTTCATGTTAAGCCTACTGTAGATAGAGTGTTTTAAAGTGTAAATTAGTGCATAAATAAAAATTTTTAGTGTCTTTCACTGACAATTTCAAAAGCGTATAAGCTGTCGTATGTACAGTACTAAAATTTTTAGTCTGCAATATCTGATTATTATACAGTAGTTTAATTGTACTCGGAATCCAAATTATATAAGATGGCATTGGTTAACCGGAAAAATTGATTATCCGGAACACTGCTGCCCCCTTTATTCCGGATAAACGAGGTTCTACTGTATAAATTTTTTGTTTTAAATTAAAAAGAAGTTTAAGTCAAATGTAAGTTAATCTATCCTGGTGCAATTAACCAGATTATTAGTTTTAGGTATGTTTAAATCTCATTGGTGCAAATGGTCCTTATAATATAATATTAGAAATAAGATAGCATTATTGTTAACAAATAAAAGGATTTTAAATCAATATTTTTCTAATTTTTAATGAATTTATGGCTTTAAAAAATACTGTACTGGGTTAAGTAAGTTACTGTAGCTAATGTAACAACATTTTAAAATACCTAACGATTTAATTTTCACCCAAGCCTGAAAAAAATACCCATCAGACAGAAGTGCGTGTCTTTTTTTTTATTAAGTAACTAATGTTTATTAAGTTCCATTTGATTTAATATTCTACTAAAAGTTCCAAATGGGCTGCATAAACCTTGATAAACAGTCTTAAATACAGAGAGATAGAGAGGCTTTGGGAGGTCATTCTACATGTAAAAAAAATAAAGAAGAAAAATGCATATAAACCATACGGTTAGAAAACGTTTTCATCCACCATTTTTGTTTTTAACCAAACACTACCGAATTACGGAAATAGATAAGATATTGGGTTCAAATTTGGTACACGCATTATTTATGTTAAAATTGACAAGTGCGCCAAAAACAAAGAATTTATTTTGTATTATTTTTTTATTTTTAAATGGGGGCCGTTTAAAACATTTAACATCAACAATATAATCAACTTTATAAAACAATGTACACAATAAAAATATTTTTGTTCCTTTAATGATGAAAAAATAATACTTCATTTTCTCTTTAGCTCAAAATATAACCGAGCATCGACAAATATTATTTCTTGGTAATTGTCTACAACACCCAAGTTGAGCCTAGGCTTACTTTTAGTAAATTTTTCAAAAATGGATTAATTATGTAATTAATAATGATTGTAATTATATAAAATTGTAGTTTAAAATGTGGGGTGTAGTAGGCAATTACCAAGAAGTTATGGGTTTAGTCAATAACTTAATTATCCCTTGTTTGTTAAAATATTTTGTTAATTGGAAATTCTTTGTAAAATTAATGAAATTAAACTTAATGTTCAATCCCAACTTTGCTAAGAAAAGTTTTTGTTTTTAATAAACTAGTGTACCGTAACAATAGGCTCCTTTTCACACGATCAGCTGTATGCAAACACAATAGGTGCATTACTGAAAGCAATTGGCTTACACAGGTATATGGACCCTTTATATGACCAATTTCCGGATAACAACAGCCAGACTACTACAAGCAACCATAAAAACCTTACAATTCAAAGCAACAGCGCATCACTGTCGAGCAACTTTTACATTTTATAATATAGTGGTTGCCAAGTGTCGTGCAGAAGTTAAGGGTCTTCTATACCTTGCGTAAAACAGCAAAAATATGCACTTCGTACTATCGTCTTTCGGGCGCCGTTTTTCAACCTAAAAAGTTGTGAAACATCTTAAATTGTTCTTAAAGGCTTTGTGCTTTTGTCTTATATCTCATAATTGAAAGAAATCGACAGCAACTCATTTTAATCAACAGTTTAACTGAGTAAAAAATCAATTACTTTTAACTAATTTTTTGGGAGTTTTAATCAATAATTTCCATATTTTAAGCTACCACGTAAAAAATATAAAGCCTTCTTTTTAACTTAAAGTAGTTTCCCAGATTATTAATTTATAAATAGAATCCGAAACACGTTATTACGAATGCATGTTTCAACGATTTTGTCAGACCTTTCGTACTGAAATCATACGGCACACTCGGGAGTTTTCTTCAAGGTAAAGAAGAGCCTTAAGCGTCTGGAAGTAGCTTTAAAGTATGTATGCTGTACATTTTATAATAATTTACGCATATTAACGAGATAAGTTGATTTAGTAAATTTAATTATCAGAGCACAAGTAGTTTTTACATAAATGTTTAGACAAAATGTTAGGTAATCTGTTTGTAGCATGTGTAAAATTTATAGTTATCTTATCTTCTAAAGCGAGAGATAATTGTTTGTCTGCTAAATGGATCTGGAATCTCCGTCTAAGGATTTTTCATTTTTTCATTTTATATGGGGCTTTTGGCCACGAGAAATCGATTGGAAATGGTCAACAGTCTGGGAAAATTCGTTTTCTACGCCTTTTTATTAAATTAAAAAGTGAAATTTGTCCATTTTAAACAATACAAAGCACAGCTGATGCAAATGTTTTCAATGCCATTACAATAATCATCTGCTTTCTTTTAAACTGTATATTTTATTAGAGGTAAGCCTAAATGTTGTATCTATTTATAGTTACCATGGCAACGAATACTTCTGCTAAATAAACATACCCTTTATTTAGTTGTTTAATGTTATAGGCCTAACCTAAACGATGTTCACGGAAATTTGCAATAATAGTTATTGACGTGAGCTAACTAGTCCCTAGGCCTAAATCGATATTGAAATATTAAACTTTAATTTAGGCCTGACTTATTTCTGAGGCATAGCGTTGAGATTATGGTTAATCCTTTAAACTGTATTTTTATTACAGGTAATCCTAATGTTGCATATACCCTTTATTTAGTTTTTTAATGTTATAGGCCTAACCTCAAAACTCAATAATCCAATATTTATTATTGAAATCATAGCCCTGCTTATAATCGAGCTTTAGCTCGGTCTCCTGGTACTTATACTAAAACAAAGCCTACTTTTTTGCAAATAGTTTTATTTTTTCTATTTATTAGCTTCAAAATTCCTTAAAATGGTCTAATTAAAATTGTTTTAAGTTTTTCTCTTCAAGTTGTATATTTTTGCAATAATTACCATTTTATTCATAAACATGAATATTTTTAGAATTAGTCAATGCCCACTCTAGTTTTTATAAACACAACAGCTGGTTTGACCTAATATACTAATTTACAGAATTTTGGCCTACATAAAATCACGGTAACAAATATAAACTTAACGTTTTATTTATTTCGAATAATTTTTTTGTAAACATTTTCAAGGCTATGTTTATATGAAAGGTTTTTACATGTAAAATAATCCCCGAAAACATCTACCCATTGCTAAGAATAGATTAAGAGAAATCCAAAACAAGGATAGCAAAATTTATAAAAGTAGTTAATATTTATATAGATTAGGAGCAAGTTTGTAAAATTGTATTAGGTAAGAGATAGTGGTATTTACAAATATAGAGAATGTATGTAACATTTTTTTTCAAATAAACCTTCTTTACCACCTTTAAGAAATTTAAGAAGGCCATGCAGTCAATTGATGAAAGCGAACTAGTTAGAAGTTATGGCATTGTTGGATTGTAGTAATCCTGTAGATAATAAAGTGTAGACGATGTCTTCCCAACCTTTTTGTGTCATGTGTGGTAAGTGTGCTTTTTTTTTTTTTTGTTTGTCTGTGTAAGTGATTCATTGATGAGCTATTTTAATAAGATAGAGGGATTTCGGATGGGGGGTTTTTTTTTAGAGAGAGGAAAATACATTCACCAACAGGTAACAAGATCCCGTGTCAGGGCAGTTAAGAATGATCTAAGGGTTCATTTGTCTGCCCCTTTTCTGTATAAATTGGTACTGATTCACAAATACAATAATATCAAGGACAAATTGACTCATGTAGATCAGTAGGCAGGAATTACATAATACGAGTTAAAATACGAAAAAGTTTTGAAACACTGACTGAACTATAATTGGAGACAAAGTGAATAAAGGACTCAACCAAGTAGAGAAAGAGGGATTATCAACATGGATGGTATTCACAAAATTCAGGACCTTTTAGGTGGTGTGCGAGGAGACGTTGAGATTGGCCTGGACAGGTGATTGGTACTAGAATCTGATCTCAGAGAGTCACTACAAGAAACATATTTATGTACATCGTTGTTCATTTTCGTATATCATCGAAATTCAATCTGGGGGAGGGGGGAACTTAGTTGTAGGACAAATTAAGAAAGTAAATTTCTAAACTCTGCTGAATCATTTTGAAAGTGTTGAATGAGGATCAGGTAGTGTATCAATTTCACGTAAAGTTGACTGTAGATTTTAATTTATTAAACCTACCTATGGTTACTGAATGTTGTTAAATTTATACAAAAAGTTGATCCGTAACAATATATTCATGATTCACTCTGTAGTCAGTTACCCATTGAAACACATTGAGCATCCCATATAGAAGCATTTGTTTTTTCTATTTCAGAGCTTAATTTTTTTAGTTTGCTCAAATATGTGAGTTCATAACCAAGCTATTTTCAAAACTTATACTGCACAAAATATTAAGTGTTCTAAGTATTTAAAATGTTGACTTACAACAGTAAAATTTACCAAAAATAAATAATAACAGAGTTGTTCTCCACAGGGTGACAAAATTACTAAAATAACCACTTTTGCGTTATGTAGGCCTAATGGTTTTCTATGATTAACAAATTATAGTTGGCCATGCTTGTAAACTATCAAACTGCGGTTAATTAATCTGATCACAAAGATGTAATAAAAAAACAGTGTTTTAAATACATAATTTAAAACTAACACACAAAAGCAAAATGTACCAAATTTAATATTTTTTGTTATTCGTAATTTTTAGACAGTGTTTAGGTCTACACTAGGCACAAATATCCAGATTTGTATCAGACACATGTCAAGTCAAGGGACAAACCATAATACACGACTTGATTCAAAAGCTCGTATAAATTGTGTAAGCTTACAGCTTTCCATTTTGTACGAGCAAAACATTTTATATACTCTGATTTATACAAGTTAATATAATATGTGTGTTTTTGTAAAGCTTATTGATTACTTTTTCAGGTTAACATCTTTTTAATTCTTTACGTATTGTCATTAGGCGTTTCTTTGTTGAACAATATTAAGTAATGTTCAGTGTTTCAGTTGTTATATATTTTTGTACAAAATTTTGAACTAAAAAGTAATTGAAAAAATAAAATAAACTGAAGTTTCCTTGCAAAATCTTAGCAGTACAAAGATTGTAAAATGATAACTTTTAAGTTTTCACATCAAAATGTTTCTGTTCGGTTAACAAGGTTGAAAATACATAAAGCCGGGGAACTATTGAAGATGATTTTCACATCTAATAATCACCAACATATACATGTATATAAGTACTTCTCATCTTACATAGATTTATAGTAAACATTATGGTTTCAAAACAGATTTGTCAAACCTACAACAAAAATCTCTATTGATTTGTATATTTAATTGTATATTTTTAGTAACTTTCTGTCGTGTATTAAGATTTGTTTGCTAAAATTCTGCATGATCATACTTGTTCTCGGTGTAAATGTCCTTTAGCGGAACATTTCTTTAATGTTTAATTAAGTCTTAATGTGTAAAAAAAAGAAAAGAAAAAAAATCGAAAAAAGGCTAATTCAAATGTTTAAAACCATTTATAAAACAAAATATTATGAGTTGTTTCTTCAAGTGTGTTAAAATTGTTGTTTACAAATTGACAATAAAAACTGCATTCTGTTAATAAATCTACTTTGGATTTTCTATACGAATCTTTAAAATATCGATTAGAAAAATATGATTGTTTTCTATATTAACAAAGAAGATTATGATCATTCGGACGACTCTATTTTTGGTGAAAGTACGCTCAAACATTGTTCCATAATTTGCGATGCGTTTGGTGATTGCATAGTTACGATCGGCTGTGATAAAAACTGTTGACACGGCATCATCCTATTGGCCCGTTGACGGATACCGTGCGTTTGCAGCAAATGGTTGAAGAGATACTGGCGCGTCTTGAAGTGTTTCCGACAGATCGGGCATGGTTCCCAATTGGGCGACGGAGAATGGACGTTGGCGATATGTTGTTTCAAGTTGCTCACACTGCTATACATACGTCCGCACTCGATACACACTGGTTTTGCATCCACAGCACCGCTGCAGCTTCCTGGAATCCCAGGCACTGCAATGAGTCCCTCGGTTCACTCACTCGGTGGTACAATCATGCACGGTTTGTTATTATCAATACATGCAAATCTATATAATATACAATATAGTCTCAGTCTATTACTCAATCAAATCTTTGGCATCGACTACAAATACTGTATCTCTCACTTTATACAATTGCATAAAAGAAATAGAAGTTGCTTGGACACAGGAAATGTGTCGATGGATAAAAATGCATGGTAAAGAGGTAGAAACATTGAAATGGTTGCGAGCATGCTACGCAATTCACAATACCTTAAAAACGTCCTCACATTACAAAATATACACTTTAGTTATTCATATCAGTTGGGTAGAAAGTATTATAACTCTTCCTCTGTCGTATCCCGTGGGTCGCTAAAAGATGCACTTGCAAGTATTGCTTTGTTTTGAATTGTTTTCCACAGACTTGACACGTCTCCCAGCGTTGTGCCGACGAATGGACGTTAGCGATGTGTTGTTTGAGGTTAGAGTTGTTGCTGTATTCTTTTCCGCACTCAGGACACATTGGTTTATTGGATGATGTGGATCCGCTGTCTCTACTCGTACTCGCACATCCGTCCAACAGCCAACCAGCACCACCGCCTCCGCCTGCGCATGGAACCCCACCCGAATTACTTCACTGCATGTCCACTTCACGATCCTAGCACACACACTAAAACATTGCCACAACACTACACCTCTTTACACGATTCAGGTTTGCCAATGTTTGCACTTGTAATCACTTTTCCCCTCTTTTAGTGTCTTTAAATAAATTATGATTTTTGCAACACTTCCTTTTGATAAAAATAACAGACTTGAATTTGTTGCGTAATGGAAAAAAGTTCTATTAGGAAAATTCCACTGACTTTGTGAATTACGAATTAAATTTAAAATTCATTCAAAACACTCAACACACACAATTATTGAATTTAAATACAAGGCCTACGATAAAAATACATTATTTACTCTAGTCTAAAATACATGTATTTAAACATAATTTAGGAGAATAACTTAAGCTGCCAAATTCCAATTTACGATAAACAAAAAGACAATAAATAAAACCTAATTTTGTTCCAAATCAAATTAAAGTCAATTAAGGCCAACAAAGCATTTAGTTCTCACGTAGACCTAATTATTGGCCCTACAAATAATGTATTTGAAGTCGTCCTTCATAAACCAGTATAAACATCCTTCTATTAAAATGTCGACAATTTCCTCTTAAATATAAGTCATAAATCCCAATAATGCCCATGTTTTGTTTTAAATAAAAATACATAAAATATTATTAATACAATATAAATTATATTAAATATGTAAAACAGTATCCACACAAATATTAGATTGGGATATACCATTATGATTAGTTTTTAAGAGATATCTTTGTCAAGGACATTTTCGATAAAAGAAACAATCGTCTGAACATATGGTAAAGTTCCCAAAGAGTCCGCTTTTTGCTATAATAACAAAAGGACAACATAGATGTATAGCGTGTAGACAAGAGTGTCACATTATAATACTCCTTCTCCAATAAAATCATATTTTCATTAAAAGTTTTTAGCTGGATAAATTTTCCAGCAAATTGCTTAAAAAACAAAATGATTTAGCATGTGACACCGGACATAGTTTTTATAAACGTGTTCCTCGTGTAATCATTTATTAAAATTTTTGTGTATGAATTTTATTAAGCGTTAAGTGTTCTATGATAACGGAGGATGTTTCTCCCAAACTTGAAAATGGCTGAATAGCCCAAACGGCCGTAGTTTCTTAAAAATACGACAATTGACTACTGACGACGGGAAGTTGTTTAACATTATAAAAATATTACTTTATTTGTGTTGCATATAAATTTACATTTGTGAGGATGTATTTTTTCAAAACAGTGAATATTTTACTTTTCTTTCTAATTTCATTTGTATTCAAGCTTCAGGAAGTGAAAGGGGAAAATATATTTTTTATATAAAAAATGACTCATTTACCAGGAATTACATTTTGTGAGTATAGGTTGGAGCCTTAATTATATTATCATGCTCTATACTTAATTAAAGAAAAGGATATATAAAACTTTATGATTTATCGATAAGGTATATTTTTACGATTTTTCAAACTGACGCAGCATGAAGAGCTAAAATTGCCTATCAGTTCTAGTGTTAAGAAAAGTTATGTTTAATTTTCTGCACAGAAAAACTTGAGGAATTCTTTGAATTCTCATAACGTAACTGCATTTTTATTTGTCCCCTTTTAGAGTGTTTTAACAGAAAAATTCTGCTGTTTTTCACCGTTGAAAACCTATTTTTCTACTACACAAACATTGTTTTTACTCGGATTCGAATCAGAAACCTTAGCTTTGGCGTCGTGAATCTTAATCACAAGTCCAATAGTTTATTGAATAAACACGGTTTGAAAATTGTTTTGAGAAAATATTATTTGTTAGTAAAATCTAAACTTGTTTGTGTCCCAAAAAAAGTTCTTAAAAGTGACTTATAAATGACAGTTCTAATAAGAAGAATGATTGTAATAATAGGCTATGTGGTAGGCCTACATTATTATTATTAAGGAGGGACCATTAACTTGTTTTATTTAAAGGTTAAATCCAACTTAACCAGCAAAAATCAATTATCAAACCATACCAACATATTAAATAACGTTAAGCACTTGTTTTATGAATCAAACATCAACGTTGGCTAACACTTGCAAAATATTTAAATTCTTTTAACTTCCTAAAATATTTCTTAAATCATTATCACAACCAGTTTCTGTTTAGCTGACATGACATACAATAAAATTCAGTTTATCATAAAAACCAATACCATTGTATTTGGATAACCTAATAGAACTCCGATCCAATGCAATAATTTGTTCCACTGGAAATTCGACTTTTTTGGCGCTATCTATTGGGGAAACGAAGGAAGCTGTTTAAAACACCAATACTACCAATGCTTTCTCCCTAGCGCTACCTCGCGGCGCGATCATGTACTATTTTCGCGACAACCTTTTTTCCGGAACACAGCCCCCGTATGGATGCAAGATCTATTTATTATTCATGATCTATGCCAATACTAAATAAATCACCACAGCATTTACAATAACTACAACAAAAGTGTTAAAACAAACTTTGTCTAAAAGTAATCTATGACTATTGTCCGTTTACAGTTTAGTTGATAGCATGGGCCTTATGGAGGCTTGCCACGCTACTACCTGACCTAGCTACATCGGCTCCTATTCACTACCACATTGAATATCCTTGTCTCAGTGTTTAATTCAAGATCCAAATTTCTCCATTTCAGTAACATACCTCATGTTTAAGTAAACCAACCCCATTATGAAATTTAAACTACAAAAACTAACATTGCATTAGCTTCATTCTAACATGTATTGCTGAGCTATTTCAATTCTAACAAATTGTTAAAATTTTGTTTTCTGAAAGCAAAAATATTTTCCCAAATAAAATAATATACTCTCCAAATAATTACTACAGTAAGCTACTATACATCAGAATCCAGGTCATGATAGATAGTACAGCACCAATAATGCTCTGAAGTTTTCTGTAAACTAAAGTTAGTTTCTCTCTTAATTTTCTCAATCCTTAATTCATTTTGAAACAAATTTTGAATTTAAAGATTTTTGCTAAAGTTTTTATATAGTTATTGCTGTACAATATTCAATCATTTACTTTCTTAAAAAAAAATAATAAAAAAAAACAGCTCTGCCATCAAAACAAATGTAAATAAAACAACTATTTTTTCAATTTATATTAATGTTCCACATTAATACAAATTATTCTTGAAGATATAAATATCAATAAAAAACAATATCAAGGGAAACATAATTATTCCTAATAACTAGTTTAAATGAGTTTTCTGAGGTTGATGTTTTCATGCGGGCTACTAGTGTAAGATCTCCGTTTCAATAGCATGGACAATGCCTGAACATGCTATCAACTAAACTGTAAACGGACATTAGTTAACCTGACGTTTGTTTTGAACAGAGTGATCATGAGAAATCAAATATAATAAAGAAGAAATATTTTACATTGTAAAAATTGGGGGTAATATTTTGGTCGCCCATTTCATTTAATGTCAGTTCTATTTTTCAATCATAGTAATTCAATCACAACTTATTCTTCTTTAAATCAAATTTTGTAATTTCTTTATGAGCACTATTCAGGAAGAACTGTTTTATAAGACATTTAACATTTTCCAAACTGTAGCTTTAGTTTGTAACAGAAGAAATGTAGCATATTTAGTACACTCATAAATCGTGTGACGGGGTCCTCGCTTTCAGGTACCACTTTCAGGTACATCCTTTTGCTGATGTAACCTTGGGCTCTTCTCGAGAGCTTCCAGCCGTTGTCTGGATTTTCAGAAATGGAGTAGGTTCTTTTGAAATAAGGCAGGCGATTAACGATTTGAACTCATTTATTAAACGTTACTTTATACGCTGGTCCGATTTCAACTAAACTTATTAAACTATAGAAAGGCAAAGGCAAGAATACAATCCTTCTGCTTCGAGTCCGTTCACAATCGTTGTTTCCTCCAGACTTTAGTTGCCCTTACTGTTAGTAGCTCAGTGGTTAGTTTGGACCAGCAGAGGAATTGATTATATGCTTTAATAAATGCATGCAAGGAATGCAATCATTTCGCCGCCTTATTCTGAAGAACCTTCTCCACCACTAACCATCCTGACAATTACTGTAGGCTCGCAAGAGAGCAGAAGACACATCCGCTAAGGAGAAAAGCCGTTGCTGAAGGAACTGGACAGGCACAGAGGGGCCTGTCAAAATTGTTGTAATTCATTATTAATGACTTTTAAATTTTAAAATCATGTTTACAAAAATTCTTTAAATTATAAAACTTGTCTTCTAGCTAGAATGTTTTATTTGAAAAAAATTATATCAATAAGAAGAGAGATCAAATTTAACCCACAAATCAATAGTTAAAAATACATAAACAAAGATAAATAATATATTTATAATTATTTGTCAAATGCATACAGTTTTTTATAAAGTAATCTTTATTTGTAAAGATAAAAAACAAAAGTTCAACAAAATATGCACGAATTTTTAAGATAACGTTTGTCGAAAGAAAGCAAGTTGTATGCACTCATTGTGACCAGAAATCTAGTTAAAAATTATTTCAAAAATACCCTCTATTTATAACTAGTTTTTAGAGGTGCCTTTGAAACCTCGAGTTGTAATTAGCAAAAACTCAATATCATCTAGATCTGATTGACTCACTAATTTCCCAGTTTTACTTTTCTCGATTCAGACATAAATTTCTCATTATGTTTTCAAAGTATGTAGTTTTATTTTTAGAATCCTAATAAGTAACAAACGTTATACCGGAAAGATAAAAAATAAACAGAAGTTCTACGAATGACTGAACAGGAAAAATAGTGTGTTATGATGAGATTTGCTCCCAAAGAAATATCTACTAATACAGAATAAGTTTTTTACCATGGTACTAAATATTGTAATGTCCTTAGTTATAGAAATAATGCCATGTAGCTTTTATTGGTCAATAATTTTCTATTAAAACGCATACCAACAAGATATAATATTACTGTAATAATTTTCATAAACCTAGTAGCAATAGTAAATCCAAACTATTATTAAACGTTTGACATAATAAATAGGTTTTCCCGCACCCATTCATTTCTTTTATTTTTATGATTTGAAACGGTACTTCCAATTTCTTGTCATCGATAATTTTTATTTAAAAAATTCTTGTTCTCCCTCGTCCATAACTTCAACTTTTGTTCTTTTCTCTATAATTTGTATTAAAAAACCTTTCGCTCTAGTCTCGAAATAAAAAAGTCTCTAACGGACACTCTTACTGGTTTGTTTACTTTATAAAATATCTGTATTAATTTTTTCTCCCAATTTAAGGAGTACTGACGTTCTACTTTTGTCAATGGACAACAGATTCATATAATATATTGTTAAGTGGTATCTATTAAACACAAATATGGTAATCAATTCTTACTCTGTTGAAACACATTAGTGTACACACTTTGGTTGCATTGATGGTTTAGGTTTTCTGCGCTTGCAAATTAATTTTTGGTAGGAAAAAATATATAAAAATATGACGAATAGGAAATAATACCAATCATTACAACTAAAGAAAGTACCTATTCACACTGGTAACCCAAAAATAGTCTGTTCTTGTTAGTGGAATTAGAAACAGACTTGAATTTTTTAATTACAAAATATATCTAAATAGTTTAAAACATAAAATACAGTAACCACCAAAATAATAAAAAAATAAACTTCTTGATGTGCATTAAAACTGATTCATTTCAAAACAACATACAATCAATACACTGAATAACCTTTGAATACATTATGCATTAGTAGTAGGAACCTCAGAAAGAAGGTAAAGGCTCCCAACTACAGTATTACCATACAGGGTGTAAATAAAAACTTTTCATTACTTTTTCGCAAAAGTTTACCCTCAAATATTTACAAGAATATCTTGGAAATTATACTTCAAAATTCAATCAAAAATAGTTTTGATATCCTTTCAAATGATACTCCTTACAACATTATCATAAAATATTTATTTTTTATTTCCAAATCAGTATGAAAAATATCAGGCAACATCAATAGCACGTTTCAAATTTTATTTATTTACTAGTACCGCAGGCATTGTTCCCAGATATGAATAAGTGAAACATTGGGTAAATATTAGGAGTCCATTGGCCCAAAAATATTGTAGTGAATTTTGTTCAAATCAATCTACGTTTACCATTTAGGCTTACATACATGATCAGCTGTGCAAAAACCACGATTTCCACCAGTTTGTTTGAGATGAATTTCACGTCTATGAGTCAATTTTCCTAAAATATTTTCTTCGAACAATATTTTACATGTTAAACGCAAATAATTGAAATGCAAATGTTTTTCTTCTCCTATAAATAACTTTGAGTAATATGAGCCCAGTTACTTTATAGCCAGTTTCCGGTTTGTAGAACGCTCGAGAATGATCCAGAACGGGAAGTCCTGTCGATGGTCCAGAACAGTCTGGAACATTCTCGAACCTTCTGGTCTTCCTGAACATTCTACAACGTCCATTCTCAAACATTCTGGAAGCTTCTAGAACATTCTGGCCAGTCTTGGCCACTTCACCACTTAATTCCTAGCCTGGTGGCCTAATTGGTGTGATGCGCTTTTCTGACTTCCGAAACCAAACCCTGCAGTTCAATAACCAAAACATTCTTATGGATGGGTAGCGTACCATATAAACCCATGGGACTGCGGGGTTAATGTTTGTCCGTGTACAGAGGTGGGTTGAGCAGATATAGTGGCACGCACCGACAAACCATATAATAAATGTAATCGTGGCTTGTCTGTGAGTGCCGCTATAACTCTGCAATCCTCCCCCGCAGCAAGGGGGTTATAAGGGATGGTAGCCCTTCATCCCCCATCCATGAAGAAGGTTTTGGTTGGCTGCAGGAGTGGGTTGCGGAGTTATAGAGGCACGTACGGACAAACCATGCTTACATTCACTATACATAGTGATTTTTTGGGATATTAAATTTGAGCTTTTTAAAATTTCATACTAAAATACTTGAGTTATTGGATAAGTGTGGTTAGCAAGCTTAATAACCGAGTCAAATTTCATTATGATAACTTTCTCTAATCTGGACAAATCACCGAGTAATCCAAAAATGATTATATTTTTCTTATTAAAGTGTCATTTAAAAAAATTTACTAAATAAAATTGTTTTTCTTACAAATAATATCTTGTACTGGCTTTGTCTAATGTAACTACTGTAATTGATATTTTTAAAGACATTTCATAGAACGTTTGAAAAGTACAAAACGAAATAATTGCGCATGAGGTTATAAATCAACTATGGTGGGCTTGTAGATAAAATGTATCTTTACATCATATTTAAAGATTCCTTATTATTTTGATGGTTAGTTATATTTTAATAGAGAGACTGTATACTTACCAAAACTATTGTCCTGGCCATTATTATGCATCCCTGAAGGTCCTGGTAACAATCCTGGAATTCCTGCAACATATGCAGGGAATTCTGTTTATTCTGTTACAGAATAATTTTTGCGTTTAAATTTAGCTTTACCTTCACCCTTAAACACAGCAAGTTATATAGGTCATATTATGGAGGAAGTATTTTGATCATATTTCCTTATAAATATAGTATTATTGATATGTAATTATTTTATGACAGATTTAAAACAATCATATTGGCACATCAAAGCATTAAATTATTTATAATGAATTAAAGTATGTAGGCATACACATGAACCTTTCGCACATTGCGATTCTTTTATTAAGGTTCGGAAGAGTGAAGTTAACGCAAACCAGCATTATGCCGGTACCAGCATACAAAAATGAATCAAAAGAGCATAAGGAACCGAATGTGAACAGGGATTAAGTGATTTTTTTTTTATTAAGGTGAAAAACCTGAGCGGTTATCATCATCTTAATTGAGTTTGAGAAATATATTAGCAAGGTAAGGTACACAGCAAGCACAATCAATATAAATAAACATGATTCTCCACACGATTGGATTTATTTCTAAAATGAGTTATGATTCTCAAACCACTATTATGAGGCATAATCATAAATTCTCAAAGAAATTTAGTTTAATAAACAAAATTAGTTTTTCGTCTTTTAGTTATTGTTTTGTAAAATGTACTAAACAAGTTTTTAGAAAGCAAAATATTATATTTTAAATGATCGTTATGAGAGATATTGTTTGCAGAGCAATAACACTTCTGAATTCAAGTCCCAAGTTAGTGTTAAATGCACTTTGTATATATTATATTGTTCTAGTATATGTTACAAAAACTTTACAGATGTGGAGAAATACATACTTTCCGTGTGAAAAAATTTAAAATTTAAACATGCACCCCCAAATGTTTCAGCACGGTTTACGCCTGTACACAAAACTTCTAACAGAGTGTAGAATATTTTTTGAGAATGTTGAAATTTTTTGTTTTAGCTCTAATTGCTTGTACGTAGGGAGTACTTTGCTCGCAAATGGAACATGAGGAGTCGTATGTCGGGGGGAATGCACTAACAGTATTTCAAACGTAAGTTACAGCTTTATTTGAATGTGTCAGAGAAAATCTCAGACCTAGACATACGAATAAAGAAATCTGTACGTACTCAAATAGCTTTGAAAGCTCTGAGCTCGTATGAGTTCAGGCCAAAACTGGTCTGGGAATGAGTCAAGCCCACAATACAACTGTCAGGTCTCAACAAAGTCACACTCTGTTGGATACTAAGGCATGTTGGAATAGGCGGGAACGAGTGTGCAGATAGACTGGCGAAAAGCCATCAGCAACTGAATTCACAGAACCTCAACAGCTATGCAGACTGTCACTGATTGGGCAATACAAGAGCATGGAAGGAGGCGGTGGAGCATCCCAAGCTTGAGGATGAGTAAACTCACACTTCTTGGTTCATCTAGGCAAATTGCATCTGACATCCTTATACTGGTGGTCGCTCTAATCACTGGACATGGCCACCTTTGAAAACACATGCAAAGAATGGGAATTTTCACCAGAGACCTCAAGTGCAGGAAATGTGGCGTGCAGGAGGAAACCGCAGAACACCTGATCTATGAAACATATGAAAAGCTAAACAAATTAAAACCATCCACCAGGACTACCTCATCAAAAGGATGCTTAGGTTCACTGAGCAATATGCCTTGACCATTGACCACAGAATAAAATAAACTGGGCATTGCCTACACCTGTACAGTATGAAAAGTGTGCCTAAGTCCGCCAGCTTGGGAACATCTAGAAAGCTGAAACGGCTCGGAGATGACGGTAAAATTGAGATGCGTGTGTTTCAAATGCACTGTTGTTTTGATCATTTACAACTCACTGATTCCTTTGAACTTTTACAGACTGACAGAATATTAGTGTGGGATGATAATGGTATAAAAATTATAAATTGTAAAAAATATTTAAAGGTATAAATAAATTACCAAAGCTAGGACTTACAATAAGTGAAATTTTATGAAAAATATTTTTTCAATAAATTAGCTCAAGTAAAGGTACAGCAGGTTAAAGGTACGATTAAGTGCGCGCCAGAATCTCACTCAATTCCCATGGCCGACCGTCTCGTTATAGCTGTACTGGTAGACGATTTATTCTTTCTAAGGTTTTGTTAGCTACTTACATAGCTTTAATAATACATTTTAGCTTTTTCCCCGTTAATTAAAAATTTGATTTTCATTAACCACTCAAAGATTAAAGGTGAAATGATGCATGATGCAAGAATGTTGCATGAAACAAATGATTTATTTTAAATCTACAGTAGTTAAAAGTATTCCATGGTGTGCATACGCGGTTGTATTATTTGTGTTATTGTACGCGTATATATGTGTTGCCTTTAATTTATTTATTTCAATGTATTAACGACCTCAATAGAGCGATACTCTGAAAATGGAACTAGTTCCGAAACGAGTCAGCCAACAATATATGTAAAGTAAGTAAACTACTTATATTACAAAAAAAGTCACATAGACGGACATATACTTTTATACTTATCTCTGTGCTTCTGTAACTTGGTAAATAAAAGTCTACTGGCTTAACTTTCTTGACTACTTTTGTCAAGCGATTCCTGACAAATAATAAAGAAGGTGACTCTCTATTTTAAATAAAGAAAAACTTTAAAAATGTGCACAATAACTGTCGCAGAGCCAGTGCAAAGGCGGGTGGACGAGCATTGAACTGCCGCCGACACTCGGGACTAAGGTGACTCATGGCCAGCCACAATTTTGGTAACATCAAACTCTGCGCCCAGCGCAGCACACTCGGAGCAGGTGCCCAGTCTAATTTTGTTCTGGTGGTCGCTGTCCTTGACAGGATTTTAACATCCTTTATGTGGTAGTGCAATAAGCCCTTGAGGCTGATGTGCATAAGGTTTGTACGTCCTACTTAAGAAGAAACACCATACATCGGGGGTAAAACGCTTGAATTTACCGTCAATATTGAACTTGCAATGACATCATATGCCATACAATCTTTTCTAAAATTGATTCATCGGTGACATTGTTTTACTTGTGCCTAAAATATTTACTTGATGTGAAAAACAGTGAGCTAATGTTTTTGCCGTCTGTTTCTCAATTTTGAGATATTTACTGTGCAGAAAGCCGTGGGTTCGTTTCATATTTTTGTAACTTAACTTTGACTTAAGAGACTCAGTTTAATTACTTATGTTATTGTTTTCTGAATACTAATGTAATTATTCAACACTAGGGGAGACCCCTGCGTGCTTCGCACGCCAACCCCCAATAGAACCTTCTAAAAACATATTTTATGTTTTATTTATAATAAAGGTGTACGATTAATAATAACCTCAAAACTAAGATGGTAAATAATGTTAAATGTTCAAATTAAATATTTCTTATATTTTATAACAGGATTTATAATAATGGTTAAAAGAACCAGCAAGCCTCAGGTCTACATTTTAAAACCCTAACCTAAAAGCTAGAAATACAAAAATAGTTGCTTCAAATTTTGAAATCAGCTGTTGATGGAAATATTGGAGCTAGTAGCTATATTATCAGTTATTTTATTAAATTGGTTGCTATGGTAATAAATGTAAATACATGTGTTGATTTATCATTATAGGCCTAAATAAAAAAAGTTTTTTATTGAAATGAATTATAGCCTATGCTACTCAGGGATAGTGTAGCTTTTTATTAGTAAAACTATTTTTCAATCGGTTCAGTAGTTCCAGAGATTACCCCCTACATACAAACAAACAAACAAACAAACTTTACCTCTTTATAATATTAGTATAGATATTCTAACGGCACAGACACAGTACCTTTTGAAGATAACATTAACATGTTTAGTGATAAAAAGTCAACGTAAAAAAAAAACTTTATTATTGGTTTCTGAGGTGGTAGTATCACCAAAAAGCGTAGTACAAATTATAGCAAGCTTATTTAGAGTTTTTCCATCTTCTTTTCCCTTTATTCACCATATAAAAAAATTTAAGATTTTAACCTTATTGTAATTATATTTTTTTTAAATAGTACTTAACGCTTCACAACAGTATTTTGCAAATGCCTAATCTCTCTCCCCGTAATTTTTATTGTTACACTTTGATATGCCTGACAACTCCTAATCAAAGCTATGATAAAAAACATAAAAATTGAGGTAAAATGTTAAGTAGAAGTCAATTTAGTAAAGAGGTGATTTTGAATCAAGTAAAATTCTAGATGGCTAAGTATCTATAGTTTAACTTGTGCCAAAGTGTTAAAGGTGAAACACCATTTTGATTGCCTGATCTTTAAAAATCTAAACTCTTATTACAGGTTTGATCACTAATCCTTTGTACAAACTTAAAACTAAATTATAAAATCTTGAGTATCATCATCTGTTATAACTGCATGATACTTGATCATAATATTAACCAAACTAATATAATTAAATAAACCAAAAACTAAATCAAATCATAAAACTATTTAACAAGATATAAAACTCTTAACAGCTTAAGGGTCGGCTCTAGTAAAACAGAAAGCAACCTGCGACTTGTAACGTGCTCAGCTGTGCAAGCCGTTTACAAACAATTTATTAATAGAAAACAAAAAAAAATGAAAAATAAAAATTTAATTTTGACAAAAATATTTCTAAGTTATTTTTAAAATAAAAAAAAATACCTTTACTGTGTAACAACTATTTATTATTTCCTATCTTCAATCCATTTACTTATTTAGTTAATTAAATTACCATTTCAAAATATTACAACACCTTAATCTCAATAAAAACAAACAAACATAACCCCAAAATTGAAGTTAGGTTATGTTTTGATCGCATCTGTGGTTACAACAGGCGATCACTAAATATCTGTTACACATCAACTTGTTATATCTGTGACTACAGTTCCTTGATTACAATGGACTCGTCTGAAGGATCAGCCGCCATGTTCGTCACATGCGCACATTCCCTCCAGATTGTCTCGTGTTCACCAAAACCTGCAGCCATCTTGAATTACACTTACAAAGAAAACTAAAAAACTGAATTTATGATTTAAACAAGGTTCGTTACCACAAAGTACTACTGGAAAGGATAATACTCAAATTAAAAACTCATAGTGGTTGACATTATTATTTTACTGAAACATTCTAAATTGTAAAAACACATACATTGATTATTATTTCAAGTTGGCAACTCATCGTTTTAATTATTCCAATCACACACTCAAACACACAAATTCATTATTAATAATTTTACCTTAGATATACAAAAACTTATATTGATAAATTATTCAAATGCAGACTTAGTTAAATTAGTTTACTACTTACGATCGTGTTGTTTTATAGTGCACTTTAAAAAGATAGATATGAATTTACAAAGAGAAAAAACTTATAACACATATGAATTCAATTAAAATAGAAAAACCCCATTAATTCTTTAGTTCGTCGCACTTTGGCCACGTAGATTCTGATTCACTTATACTTTCGTTGCACTTGTTGTAAAATCTTTATGAAAATAATTGGAAGCCATGCCTCACGTGCACGCTAACTTTCGAAGTTGATGATTTTATAACAATTCACAAGCAATTCTTACATTCTCGCTAGTGAACAATACACAGCACTGTCTTTACTCCTCCTTAAACATTTTTAAACGGTAGTTCAACTTTAACTACCGCAAAAAAGCACTTGTTAAAACATTTTGTTGGACTAGCCGCAGAACACGTCTGTACTGTACTCGTATACTGATGCAAGTGGGCAGCGTCCTTCTTGTTCATTTTCCTTTCGATCACACCATGTGACGTCATAAAAACCAGAAAACCAATGGGAAGCTATCTCCAGGCTACCAATGAGAAGCTGTTTTTTTCCAGGGGACCGTAAATATGTCTCTTTTCTTGTAGTCACGCTAAGTACCAACATTTCAGGACAAAATTTCTGTCTCTATCATAGATGGATTACACAGGTTTCCAACTTAATCTATCAAGTTTATTTCTTACAATGTCTGGAATCGTCTTTCGATATTTATCACTGTCTAAAAACTTAGTGGACCATAACTTCAAACTCTCTAATACGTTTTAACTGTTTTTCATAGTTTGACACATCGTGAAACATAATTTAAATATTTTAACAAAATTGAATTTAAACATGAAGTTAATATTGTTTTTGATTTAATCTGAATTACTAATTAATGTCTGCATTTCCCTTTGAATTTCTATGTTCATTAATATTATGAAATAACTAAATCTTTTAAATTAGGCTAATGTCCAAAATTTACCTTATGACCCTTTTTACGTTATACTACTATTTTAATGTTTAAAAACCCTGAAACTCACATGTATTACA
>JAGFPH010003323.1:23440-43924 GCA_018207615.1 Philaenus spumarius | reverse complement strand
ATAAGTGATCCATTCCGGCTTGTACACTTCATATGTTGCAGCAATGCCTGTCGTAGCAGTTTTTTTGAATTTTTCCAGGCAATTTCCTAAATATAGACATTAAGTTTTCCTTCTTTGGTTTTAAATCCTTTAACGAATACTCCTCGCTAATTTGCGACTGAATACGCTACCACTCATCGTATACTTGGTTTCTATCCTTATGGTGTTCATTTTGGGGGTTCCAAACGCGAGTTTGGCCTCATAAAGATCTAAAAGCTCAATAGTAACATCATTCGTCCACTCCATTGTTAAGCTGAACTGTGCGAACAAAATTTTCTCACCTAGTCTGGCGTCTATCAGGATCAGACACCACTCCCGCCTCAACTCGGGCCAGGATTTTGATGTGTCGCGTTTTTTCTGTTTTGTACGGGAACGGTTCAGGCCGCTCCGGACATCAGGCGTACACGGACAAGCTGTTCCCACGAACAGTTATCTGGTGGATGGGAGATGTGGCCTTACGGACGGCAGGTCGTGGTAACAAGGCTTTAGAAGCAGAACAAAGCTAAATACAAAAGATTGGCTGAGTGCTTGCAAGAACTGCCCAAAATGTTTTGAAAATAATCTCAGCTGGGGTTTTGTTCCAATAAAATGTTCTTGGTCCCATTCTATACCGGCTGTTCACAAGGGACATTACTCAAGATGGAAATACAACAATGGCAACATTTGCGGATACTGCCATGGCTGTTGTAGATACAATCTAGGAAACTACAATCTGCGGTGAACAAAATGAGTACCTGTAGTGATAACTGGCATATTAGGTTCAAACCAAACCAGTTACCACATAAATTTAGCTAGTAAGACAATTTAAAAAATACCAATAACACTTTATACAATTTGCACAAAGCTAAATATCTGAGTATAAAATATCAAACTAATTTGGAAAGCTCGTGTGAAAAAGAAAGAACTAAACTTTAAATATTAAAAAATTGCACTGGTTACTGGGACAACACTGTGCTAGATTTTAATGGCGAGATACTTCCGTTCAAGCAAGAACTAAAACCTGTAAGGTTGTATGACTCCAGTAGTGGGTATGCATGAAAAGAACTAACTCTAAAGTAATTCAAGGTTTTTAAAAGAAAATATTCAGTGGAATAACAAATGCACCATGGTACACAAGAAATAATAACATCTACAGAGATCTTGTGATATCTTTTGTTAATGAAGAAGAGCGGAGGCTAAGAAACTAAAGCACAGGCTATGTAGGCCTAATCATATTAATCTTTCAGTCCAGCGACTGTTGAACGATAATAAAATTCGTAGACTGATTAGGACGAAGCCGTTAGATCTGGTACAACGAGGCTTGCGAGATTATTGTTACACAGTGAATGTTATGCAGACTTGTTTAGTGTAACTTTCTGTGCTCAAATTATGTAGTTTAAAATGCCGTCTGCTGATAATCTCTATACTACATCGTAATAAATATCACTATTTTTTTTTTTTAATATTAAGATTTTGTTAATTTAAAGATTAGTTTATACTGATTTGCATGATAATGAAAATATCTTCATTATATACTTTAAATATTAGAATTTGTTTCCTTAAATAAACAGTATACAGAATTAAAATTATTAATAGCACTTTTTATGCGACACATGATGTTTTTGGATCTAAAAAGTGTAGTACTAATGAAGATTTTATGAGTTGTTTGATAGACATTCTGGAAAAGAAATAAAGTATCCAGGAACGTTGTCAGATAAAGTTTAGTACGGATAACATTTTCACACGTTTTTATTCTATTTTTGAGGTAGTTACCTCATTAAACTGAAGACACAAAGAAAAAATAACGCATAAAGGTCACTGTCATGAGGCGAAGCCTTTATTTACCGGCCATAGGCGGGGTGACCAAAGGCATATGTGGTGCTGTCAGTTGACAATCACATTACTTGCATAAGTTGCCTTCTACCTGGGTTGCATACACAGCTGGCATTTGGCGCGCTATCTGCCACTTGTTTTACCTACAAAGCCTTGCAAGTAGATAGAGAGAGAGAGAGAGAAAGAGAAAGAGTTACTTTGTAATAAATTGGGGGGAAAGTTTACTAGCTACAAGTATTTTATTTTTAAGCATAATTGTTTAAGTGTTGATATTTTCCTTAATATTTTGTGTTTTTACTCTAAATACAGTAAAACTAAATCATATTGTAACTTTTTGTTCTTACTTCTTTGCGACAGTTATGTATTTTTTGGCTACTCCTTAAAGACTAACTTCTGAAAGGGTTAAAACACTACTGCCTCAAGAATAGAAATACACATTCTGATGCAATTATTACCATACATTTTGTTGTGTTCTTAAGATTAAAATCTTATTCTTGCGATTATGATTTTCCTCTCCCTCAACTTTTAAATTAAAAGCTTCCTAAACAAAAATATTACAGCAAACAAAATTCTAGGCTACAAACAACACTATACCTGGTTATTACTCGAGTTAACATGGCTTTGAGAGTTCTCAAGAGCTTGTCCTAATAACGAGTCCCTCCCTGGTAGATCCAAGTTGTTACCATTGGAAGCGTTCACTGACGATGCGGAAGCTGGAGACGGTGAGAATCTATTGGACGAAGTCGGATGCTGCGAATGATGGTGTTCGGAACTACGACTCCGTTTCGACGGAGGAGGCGATAGCGCTCCATCGTTATTAACTACATGCTGAGAATCACTGTTACTCGTCCAAGGCAATGAGTTTGAGGTCTGAAAACAATTTAAAAGATTGGTAAAATATTTATATAATTTTATAGCGGACATTTTAAAATAAAAACATAACTTAACCTCTTGGTTGCCTCTTTCAGAACAAAATCATATAGTCCAATTGAACATCTGTAGTTATTCTGGTAGACAATTGAGTTTGTTGTTTATGTTACAGATTGTGAGATTCTTTTCGTAAACAGTTTATGTATGTAATAAACGTTTTCAGGTTATACTGTATTTTTAGTTTTATTATGAAATATAATTTAGCCAAGCGATTTCACTACAATGATAGTAGTGACAAGACTTTATATGTTTGTTACAATATTATTTGTTGCTCAAAGAACTTAAGGATTATCATTGCGTTACTGATAGGTATTTGGTCATTAAAGATCAATTTTGTTTTAAATTCCACTATGGTAGCCCAGGGGTTAGTGAAAATTAATTTTAGTGCATGTCTACTAATCCCAATTTTGAGGTATTTTGTTACTCTATTTCAATTGTATTTCCAGGCTATTATTCACCCGTCTTTAGGATTTAAAAAAAACTCCAACATAACAGAGAAAAGTACAATGGAAAAAGTACCGGGTATGGCAGGTAAAGCGTCTCACTTTCAAGAAATCTCAACAAAATAGAAACTCTAAACCTAGGCTTAATGCTTTCGAAAAACTGGATGAATTTACCAAATGTGCCATTAGACGTAAAGTACACGAACTTTTCTTAAAAAATGAGGCACCTACTATAAATAAGGTGCTAAAATCAGTGAATGATGACGAAACTTTACCTAATTTCAAGAGACCTTCATTTGCAATGATTCTTAAAGAATTAATCTTTGTTTATGAAAGAAGAGGCAGAAATATGTTTTTGTCTGACAGAGGTGACATAATTCTTTGGAGAAGAAATTACCTTAAGAAAATTAAGAAGTATCGTGAAGTATTGTAAACACCCATAAAGAGAACACAAGCACTCGAGTTAATTAGCCTTTTGCTCGCCCCACTGATACTGTATGCCTCAGGGTTACTGCAGAGTCACCCTGGAAGGAGTGTAGTGGGTATCTTTCTTTTTTACTTGATCCATTCAGCATTTTATTAAATAACTATATTGTAGTTGTTATTATATTAAAAATATATACAATATGTGAATTGTTAACTATTTGTATTAGAACATATTATTATTATAACGCAACGTATTTTTGAAAATAAAAACATTCTTGCATTCATTTAATATAAACCATAAATGATAATTCTGTTATGCATTTGAATTTTACACTATTATAATAACAAACAAATTAGCCTAGGTAACAGTAAGGTTAAATTTCAATCTACATTTACAAAAAATTATGTTTTGATTTAACTATCTACATTTATAAATAAGAGAAAATTGGGATAGGAAGGCCTAATCAATGGGAAGTTTATGATTTGATTAGAGTTGAAGGGCAGTTAGACTAATGATTGGTGCCAGAATGCTTAGTGGTCCAACTGCCTACTCAATCCTTAGCAGTTAGGATTGACAAACATTTGAAACAAAATAATTCTACGAAGAAATTGCTTTCATAGTTTACCTTATTCTTTTAACATAACAGATGATTTTGTGTCCAGGACTTATAAACAAGCGTAGATACTCTGACTTACAATAGTAGTAACAGAAAGATTATTAAACTGTTCAAGAATTTAGGTTTTAGCACCTCTGCCGCAATACGGCGAGGTGACGTGTTGTAAATTTTACCCAAATATTTGATTAAGTTTACTGTTTCAACATTTATGTCAGAAAAAATCATTTCCATTAACATATATTGCCTTTTCAAGTCAAGTTTAAAAGACAGAGTAACTCCGGCTACTGGTATTTGTTCTTAATGATAAATATAAAAAACACTTATGTTGATCTTAAAGCTGCACAAAAAAGCATAGTGGTGGCAAAAATTAATTTCCTAAAAAAAGTTCAACAGTTAATGTTATTGCATTAGTGGTTTAATAAAAGTTAACCTTGTAATATTTACAGCTCATTCTTTGAATGCTTAACAGTGGTGGCTAGCATATAGGCGCCCCTATTTCCACTTGATATTACCAATAACATTTAATATGAGTCTTTTTTTCTTTAACCCTTTTTACAGTAAAGTCCCGGTTAACCGAACTAGGGTCAACCGAAACCCGGGTTATCCAAAACGTTTCCGAAAATTGGAAATCCAAAAATAATAGCCTTATTGTATGTACCATATTTAATTTTTTTATTTTAAATCAAATTTCGATCCTTTTTCTACAACTTAAACATCTTTTAGAAATAAGAAGCGACTTTGATGTCGGGCCACCTATTTTCTCCCTCGTGTTGTTTGTTTTGATTAAGTTATATAGCCTGGCAGTGTGAATTGCACATAGAGAGTATCGAGGGCATAACATGTGTCCGCGGATGGACGCTATGTTAGGTGTGTGACGGCCTTAAGATCATGACACACACGTTTGGAAGGACGCAAGAAACAAACAAAAATTACTGAGTTTTTTTGAATGAGTAATTCATATGCTACAAACTATTAAGGACAGTATACTGTATATTGATGTACTGTAATCCTAAAAATGTTATTTTAACTTAAATAAAGAACATAAGTGTAGCCTACAAAGAGATTTTTGAATTTTTTGACCTTCAAAACCTTTCAAAACTGTAGTGTTAGATGTTCATGGCTTAAAGTTTAATATTAAGTTTAGTTAGGTAGTGTTATGGAAGGTTGTTATCCAGAGATCAAGAAGAAAATCAACCATTTGGCGTAAATTAAAACAAGAAGAATGGATTTCATTTTTAAATTAATAGATCAAGCTTGAACTGTAATAATTTAGGTTAAAGTAAGTAATGTTTGATTTTGTTCTTTTAGGATTTTGTAAAGTTTCTTTTCATACGATTGTGTTTCCTTTTACATAATTTTAAAACAAAGGCTTAACATTTTCTGGTGCACCACCCCCGCTAATTTGAGCTACGAACCATGCTTAATAAAGTAAAATGTAATTTTAAAATTATAAATATTTTTTTATGAACATGTTATTGGAATAGAAAAGTAAAATAACGAATACTTATTGATTTTTACTAACTACTGAACAAATAAAAACAGAAATATATTCTGACACTCTTTTGAATAGGATTGCCGTATTCAAATATTATTTTTCTAGACGGTTTAGTTTTTGATAACTGTATAGAAGAACTGCTACTTATTATATTAACTTGCATTTTTTGTTCCGTTAAATATTTTGTAAAAAAAAAGAAAAATACTTTCATAATTTGGAAAATATAATCTTAATAGTATAAGTTATTATATTGGTATAAGTAACTATTTAATTTGGTTTAACCCACAAAACAATTGCCTACAAGTACGTGGTGACCGAAATAGAAAGCCATGCATTTATTTAAAACAAACAACATGATGATGTCATGTCCATTAAAAGCTTGGATATGAAATAAATGAATGCAATCTATATTCAAGTGGCAGGACTGTTTGTAATAGTTCAATGTTAATTATACTCATTGAACACATCAACATAAAATGATTCAACCAATTGGAGTCTACAATAAAACATGGCAGAAAACATAATCATAAAATATTGGTAATTTAAGTAGATTATCTTAATTTACTGTATGACTGTATAATCAGAGATAGCGTAACAAAAATACTGCAGGCCTAAATAGCTTAGGCTATAAATGATTAAGTGAACATTTAATACTATCAAGTACAATTTTAGTAATATTTTATCACATCCTGTAGTGCTTTTATAGGTGTACTGTATCTTATCACCATTCTTGCCAACTAAGGGTCTGTGAAGGCAATTCCGTCTAACTACAATTATTTACATATACCACCTATCTGTAATTCGTTAAGGTCCAATACCGCCTATTTGCAATTAGATAAAGAACCAATACCGCCTAAATAACTTAGTAAACTTATTACCTTACGTTTCTTTTCTTCTATGGTAAACAAGCACCCAAAATGTTTTAAAAATATAAATAGCATTATATTAAATACACATTATAAGTAGGCTATTTGAAAATAAGTAGTTTTTGTCCCTCCTGTAAAATTACTAAAATGTTGTTTGGTGGTATTGTTAGCTAAGCGACGATATGCAACAAAACATTTACATTGATGTACACATTTTAATTTGCAGTCTAAGCTCTTATTGTTTTATTGTATATCTAGCCCAGTCAACAAATGATTCTAGAAGGAAAGTCAAAAAGCGGAAAGACCGACTATGGTACATTGTTTGGGGTACCTAGTAGTATAACATACTAAAGGACCTTGACCCTACGGTTGGTGGAAGAAGGGGTGAGGGGGAGGTTAAAGTTCCTTTTTGATTTTTTACCTATATCTCAGTAGGGATTGGCCCTACAAAAAATATATACCTATACAAAATTAAAGCGGACAAAATTCTCTATATTTTTTGTTTCTATAGTGTTTTTGCTATATCTGTAACGTTAATGAAATATACGCTCTCGAAAATCGGTAATTAAAAAAAAAAAGTTTCTTCGCATTGGAATACAGTATACTTTATTATTTGTTCACCATACAAACTACCCTCGTGAGCTCTCTCCAGTTCTTACTTATCTCGCTTTAGTTGAGTTATATAATTCGTAGAAAGTAGGCTAAAATTATTGTGTTTTTCACCTCAGTATATTATTTTATTATTAATAGTAATAATAGTATAATAGATATAGTAGTATATCGCGATGTCGACAGAAAAGTGTTTTGTTATTTCCCTTTAGTTGAGTTAGTTTTTATAACATCATACGTCCGTAGGAAATCGAATTATTGTGTTTTTCGCCTTTATATTTTATTAGTATTATAGCCGGTATATTTTATTATTATTATATCACGATGTCGACGGAAGCGTATTTTGTTTGTGACGAGAACTTGTACGAAATTGGTTGGAAAGTGTCCTATGTGAGGGCAAAAGTATTAGCTTCACTGATAAGTGCCAGTTTATAAACAATTGACAGAAAAAGCTCTGACTTTGTATAGGTTTGACAAAAATCAAAGTTCATTCCACATGCAGAAAACATTATACGTGAGCTGAAAGCATTGCAGCTTATGTGAAAAAACAGGCCCCTGAGCAAACTTGCATTTGCCGAACTATTGAAGAACGATGCAGATGTAGCATTTACTGCAGAAGTCTTTAACAGTCCTTCAGCCACTGACAAGCAGATTGCAGGCAGATCAGGGCAATAATTGTTTCCTCCGAAAAATCACTCAACAAATATCGCTATGACACATAAGTCTGTGTCGAATGTGCAGCCCGATATCTCATCCCTCCCACAATCCGAGGGATCAGCCAAACATCATAGTCATCAGTGCTTCTTTCAGTAAAACAGTGGCCAACACTAGCTTACACCCAGAGGAATGAGGGTGGGAGCGGAACGTGATGTACTGCCTCACCTATTAGAACCCAAGATCCAATGGCCCCAGATGACATTTTGAGCCTAATATTCTGCAAGTGCAATGGCGACTGCAGCACTGCTTGCTGCAGACTCAGTTAAGGACATAGGGAAGTTTCCAATTCTTTCAAACACTAAGATATTTTTCATTAAGTGTAAAATATATGGCAAATTATATTGTGTATTGTTTATCAAACAATTATTAAAGCAATGTAAATTGTACTCACAGGTAAAAGTTTTTGATGATCTTTGGTGGGGACATCAGCAAGTCCTCTAACTTGTAGGGTTTGCGCAGTTTTTAAGAAGTCGGTCAGCTGTTCTTGCCCAATATGTACTTCTCCGTTGTACATGAACCTGAGTAATGCTTCCATGTCCTGCTCTCTAACATCTCTTAATATTACTATGGGATGTTGGCATGGATTAGCCTATAAATTTGTTACAGTACAGCAATTAATTTATTTAAATAACTTCAACCAGTTATTTATAAACACCAACCTAGTCAAATATAATTCGGAGAATACACTAATCTCACCTCACTGACAAGTTAGATATCACAGACTTTAAGCTAGTAATCTTTTAATATTCATTAGGTACTTATATAGGTAATGATGATAATATTTAAATATATAGGCCTGCATATTTAAAAGAACAATAATTAGTTTTGTTACACTTTTTCATAGTTGTTTCTTCCTCTTTTCATTAGCTAGCTTATAATTATTTCGGTAGGGTAAACAGACACTTAGGCCTACCTCTCCAAACAATATATTTTAGCTACTTTAAAAGTTGAGAAACAGGCAAAATACACAAATTATTTAAAAATGTCAGACTTTAAATCCAATAATTTCCCTAATGGTAAGTGATAAATAATATTACAAGAAGACACCTTCCATGAAAAACTAATGAGTGGGCTTTCCAGAAATAACAGAGATAACACGATATAATTTATTATAATAAATTTGTGTCCAAATTAGAGCTGAACACAAAACTAAGTAGGTAGTCCTATTTAATCAGGATTTGAAGAACATTAGAATAATTTTTTCTCAAGAAATTACAAAATAAGGAAAAAAATTATTAAACTTTTTATTAAGCTTACTGTAAATTAAAAAAAGAAGTGAAATGAAAACTCTAGACTTCCCTAGATGCATTGAAATTATTAGATTTTATGAAAAGAAGGAATAATTATGGGCTTTTAAATATTTGTTGTTCTATATTAAGGTTAAAACTGAAATATTTTGGTTTACTGTAAGCTAGATGTTATAAATTCAGGGTGCTTGAATTAATTACTTAAATCTAAAAAATCTTACATTTACACCAAAAATTTGAAAAATAATGACCTAGTCTACTTGTAATTAAACTTCTTTGTATTTTTTGTTCCTTATGGTGCTGCTTTTCAATTTGACATTATTCCTAGTTGGTTTAAAATTCATCCATAATAGGTCTAATTAACCAAATATTTAGCCTACTAGTTTACAAAACATCATTTAAGGGATAAATTATCAATGAGTAAGAATTAAGTGAGCAAAATTTTTCATTTCAATTTTTAAAATCGATATCTGCTCTACAAAATATAAATTTCCAACATGTAATTTTACATTGTATTCTCCTGCAGTTTGTTTCCCTCCTCCTTCTACACAAATTATGGTCCAACTTTTCCACTTTGACAATGGGACTACATAGGCTAATTATATAAACATGCTTTCTAATTCATGACCTAATAATAAGTTGAATATTAACCAACCGTGTAAAAGGTGTTGCAGTATTTTATAGGGTAGGCCTATAGTTATAATGGGAAGTAGACACCCCTACCTTTAAAGTTTTCTATGGCAATTTTAAAGGTTTTGTTGGATGAACTAATCCAGCAAATGTTAAGGGACAATTTATTAAAGTTGGCTTTCCTGAACCAAATAGTATTCTAAATATAATTTCCTTAATAGGTCCAGAAGTACTTTCTAAAGACAGGGCGAATAAAAATTATGAAAAACAAAACATAAAAACAGAAGTTACGGGTAATTAAGGTTAATGTTTCTAACATTGTTCAGACTGAAAACGTAAGACAACAAGCTAAGTGTTAATATCCAGGCCTAAAAAAACACACTGCTTTGTTCCTAAACTGATTATAAAAATGGAATTATTGTTTCTAAAGGTCAAGGAGATTTTCAATATTGATAACATCATTAGGATTGATTATATTTAACTTAGGCCTAATGCGTGCTTAGAATGCAGATTTAATATGAATGTAAAATTTTGATGGACTCTATGGCAGGCCTATGAAATTTGTATCTTTTATAAAATAGCTCTCTCTATTCCTAAGTCACAAATTTATATACATATAGCCTAATAGACAAGATACTTATGTGGTCAGATCTTAAACGCATACAAATATGAGTAAATAGATCTAACAAGCTACTTTCTATAACTAACAAATTTTTTTCACTAAGAAAAAATATGTAATATTACTTCCAATTATTTAAGCTAGGCATTTGTTGTAATCTACTAAATAATTTTTCTTGCACCAAAACAATAGGCCTAGCCTACAAAAATAATAGACAGACAATTTGGATCATTGAAATTTAGAAAAAATAAAAACATTAAAATACCAAGATAAAAAATAAAACATTAATCTACAATCCATTAAATAAAGACTCATAGCCTACTGTAATGTAAGCAAAACCTTTAAGAAGACAAAGTTTGCTTTATCTTTTGAAATTAAGGACACGATCTATAGTAGTAACAACAACACCGATGATAATATTCATGTTCACAAAATTCTGTAATAAATATAGGGCACCAAACCCAAGAAACATTATTGTCCTTAGAATTTGAAAAGGCAATAGACTATTTTTCTGAAAAAGATTACTGTTTTAAAATCAAATTGATAATATTATGATAATTAAAAAGTATTATAATAATGTGTAGCCTACATAAAGAATATCTTTTACAAACTTAACTTGACTCTTATATCTGAATTCCTGAAATTAGGCCTAATATTTTACAGGTTTTATTATCCATTCCTTTCTTTTCAACTCAAATGTTTAGAAGTTCAACAGATAGACCTATAGGATAACCTATTAGGAAATAAATTCTCTTACTTTTTATTTGATAAAATAAAAATATAAATGTGCCCTAATTTTAAATCGGCATAGCCCACTATAAAATGTTGTTGGAAATATATATATTATCAACCCTATAGACAAAACACTAATTACTTTAAATTGAAGACTACTTTTTTGTTTAGCTTATATAGAAAGATTATTAAAAAGTAGTAGGCTATCCTTAAGTACCTATATTCCGTATGTAATTTAAAAGTTTATTGTAAATAGAAATTATGTTGAAGTGCCATCATTATTATAGGCCCTATTGTATATATTATGAAGTTAGAACGAAGATACCTTCCGGTAATCAAATGCATAAAAGTTGAAACTCAACAGATTCATGAAAGAATAACATATTTAATCTACTTCAGCAAAATAAAATGGCTCATATTCTTTCAAATTAAATATTTTAAGACCTGAACATTTACCTAGTTTTGGGGTAGGGTGAGGTGGGGTAAGTGCACTACGTAAAATCAATAGTGCAGCTTCAACCAAGTCTGAGCACATAATTTTTAATGGTAAAAACTTAATATTTTTACCATGCAATTTCAAGGATGTTTTTTATTGACCCTGAAATTTTTATAAAAATACAACAAATCTTTCATTATGAAAAAAAATTTCAAATTGTTCTCTACCGAGTGTATGCACTTGCCCCATATAGTGGGGCAAGTGCATTTTCTGCCTCTATCTCATATAATAGTTGTAGTAGGAATATAGGGGGGTTAGAGCATATAGAAATGTTTGAGAACTTTCAAACACTTTTTACAGAACTGAATTATCTCTTATAGTTTTTTAGATACAAACTTTTGTATGTGGCGAGAAAACTCGATCGTTAAAATGCTTAGAAATATTATTTTGATTCTACTTACCACAATAGGTTAAATTCAACTCCAGGTGGTGTTAATGTATGTTTTTGATAAAGACTCTTCTCCTTATATATTATTTTCATTTTTAACACTTAAAAAACTTTTCTTCCTTTTAAAAATTTGTGAAAAAAACATTGCTTGTTGCTATGAAACTACTTATATTTAATATTTACACTATGTACACCGTCTTATCCATGTTATTTTTCTATTGGATGTTGTATGAGGAGAATTGTATGTTAAAAACAACTTCTCCTCTGCGCCCCAGTGAAGGTTCTGGTAAAAGTTTCACGATATCTTCATCTGTAACCTCACTGATGTCCTCATTTTCAGGGAATTGGAAGATGCTTATCTTCTTATTGGGCATTTTTCTCACAAATCTTACTATTGGGTTGTTGTCAGTGTTTATGGATTGAATTATCCCTACAAAATGTTTCACTGTTTTTTTTGTGGCAAACTTGACTAGAACCCAGTTAACTTGACAAAGAAAACCAAAGTTATCAGATTATAATTAACAAACATGCATCAACATGATTTTAGGCATGCAATTTACATGGTGGGGCAAGTGCATATTTGGCGTATGCACTTGCCCCGTACCAACAGAAACAGGGGGCAAGTGCACAACGCCCCTTATTAAAAAATAAATAGTAGATATAAAAAAAATAAAAATATGACTGAAAAGTACACTTATAAATGTATAGAAACAGCCAATAAAAATTAAATAATATCAATTTAATTTTTTTAAATAAATGTTGAAAAAAAACTTTGCGAGCTCTCGCTCCAAGCAAAATTGATGTTGTTGTAAAAAATATAATGTCACAAAGCGAAATCAGCCCATGGAAGTATAATTTTATAATATACATAAAGTATGATATAAAAGGAAGTTTTTGGTGCAAATCCCATTGCCGTAGTGCAAATAATAAATGATTCAGAGCCAGCGTATGCTCTTACCCCATTTATGCTCTTACCCCACCTCACCCTACACTTCTAAATTTTTTAGAAGTTACAAAATATTTTTTTCTTAGGCCTATTACAAAGTTTGCCTATTTCCATTGAGATAATGAAGATTACCGTACTTGTACTACAATATGAACACCCTTTTTTAGACTTCTGATGATCCGACATGGACCATTGATTGGCAATTGTACTTTTTGCAAGGCCTATTTACTTATTACATAAACGGCTAAATTACAGTAGGGCCTATGCCCTATAAAAGGTGCAATGCCAACCTAAAATGAACAAAACCTGAACCTAAACTAACTTAAAAATCACAGTACCAAATCATAGTACAAATAGTTACCAATCATATTACAGTATGTTTTCAGTTTGTAATCATATTATATAGGTTGGTACCACTACTTATTTTTTCTAAACAAGGAACGTAGGCTAGTTTAGAGGTAGCATACTGTAATTTTGCCAAATAAACTTGTCTCTTAAAAAGTGTATTATTTTAGTTAACTCCTGTTCGATATAGGAAAAAGGGGGTCCTTATAGTAGCACACAAGCATATAGGCTACCGAATAGCTTAAAATATATACCACTAAATATCTTGGATTTTTTTTTAGAATAATCAGGCTACAGGCTACTAAAAAAAGGATATTTGCATGGGCAGATGATACCTAGATACAGCTTAGAAGATTGGAATTAAAATTAAGCTTGAAGGAACTGAAAGTATACAATTTAAGATACTAGCTAAGAAAGACATACCTTGAGCAAACTACGGAAATAAGGACTGCATGCAGAAAGCACAACTTTGTGAGCTGTAAAAGAACAGCCATCACAAGCTAACGTAACATCTACAAAGTCCTCCTGGTCTCTTAAATGTCGAAATGATGACAAAATACTTGTGTGGAAATCATTCCACCGCAGCGAATACTGCTGCTCATTTCCCCCGACACCCCCCATCACAACACTTCACAACTGTTTTTAGTTAAAACTAACAAAAATAACACTCAATAGTAACAGTAGACACCCAACTTTCACATACAATGTACTGCCAAATTTTACACTTTTGTTTCACTGGAACTTTTCTTATTTTTCATCTTGATTCCGAAGCTTTGGTTACATGTTGTCTTGAAATGTTTTCCTTCATACTGACTTGTTTTCTCCTAATCATTCTGTAACTAAAGATTTTAGGAAATTAGAAGAAAATAAAAACCTTTAAACGTTATACATATTTAACAACCACGCTTAGGCCTAGGTATAATAGGTAGAAGTATATAAAATATGTATTAACTTATTCTTGAAAATCAATCGATAAAAATTATATTTTTGACCAAGTTAAAAACACTAGGCCTATTATCATTTTTCAAATATAAGAATAAATAAGTAGGCCTAGGCCTATAGAGAATATTATTATATTGAAATGAATACATTTTTCAAAAGTTATAAGATGTGTTTTAACAACATTTACATCAAATAATAATGGAAATGAATGCTCAATAGATTCATTGGTAAGCCTATTATTTTTAATCTTGAATTGAAGATCTAAATTGATGAACTAGAGAATGATTTTGATGAAACTTATCCTTCAATAGGGCCCTAGACCTCCCTATCATTTTCAGAAAGTGGTAAATCAAGCGGTTCATACAAAATAATATAAAATATAGGCTACTGTATTTAGAAATCACTATTATCACAGAAAATTATCTCTAGAATCGTCTAAACAACAATCAGCAATTTGACAAATAGCCTATAAATATTTTTCAGGTTTTTATAATTATTTCAGAATAAAATATTATCGACAAACTCAAGTGCACAAAAATATCGATAAGCCTATCTAAATAACTGCGGGACCACCCTTTGTTTCCACCCTTAGTAGGGGTAGAGCGTTACAAACCAAGCCCCAATCTCATAGGTTGATTTGTAACTAGCCATTGGTCACATAATAAATATTAAAAATATTTCCTCTATAAAAATATCACAATTTAACCAAAACATTAATAACAAATAAGACACATTTAACAAACGGCAAAATAACGAAACACATGACAAAGGAATTTTAACAACAAATAAAGAATCGCATTATGACCGTAGTGTACTTGGCCATAATGGCTGTAGTACGATTTCTACGTAGTTCGCAATCAGGATAAAAGTGATCCTAACGTAAACACACAACACAATATAAAACACAATACCCGACACAAAGTAGACAAATTAGCCAGCTAACACTATTATTAGTATTCACACCTTTTCTAATAAACTGTTTTTGTAATGTACGTGCCTCTGACTGACGCGAGACGGCGCTTTTGCGCACGGATGCTAGACTGCCAGTGCTAAAACCGAGCCGATTGATGCTCGATACTTTACCACCACCACTCTCTAACTCTACCTCCTCTTGTCTTGCTGTCTTTGTACAATAGCACGGATTTAGCGTGATGGCGCGTTACTCTTAATAAACTGAAACGTTTTATCAAACAATTTTTAATACTTGAATAAACACAGAGTTAATGCTCCACTAATCAAAATGAAATACGGATTTAACCGAGTGTGATTTTGTTTGGCCGGTTTAAGATTAAAAGTGTTCGTTCCGAGTTATCGAACCGTAAAAAATTAAAAAGGTTAGGCCTACTACAGAGACAAGTTTCAAAAATAATAATTTTGATGGGATAAAGATCGGTAACTCGAACGTAATGTTTCGGACACTCTCCCCACTCTCGATAGCCTCCCTCGGAGCACAAGTTCACTTTATCGATTTTAGTACTTTTGTAAGTCCGTACTGTATGGCGCCTATCGTAAAGAGTAATGGCGTAAACACATCGTCTTTTCGTGACAATAGCCCTATACTAAGCAGACTTATGTAATCAGTTTACTCTGTTCAATCAATTAAATGTAATTTATTCTAAAAACATTTAACGATCATATTCTGTGTAATAAAATCTTATCAGCATAAATAGTTATTATTCTCAACTTTATCTTGAACTAATTACGAACAAAATCACTCTTATACAACAGTAATTGTAAAACTGTTATGCAGTTAGAATGATTTGTAAAATGGAAAGAACTATTAAAGTTAAACAATGAGAAGTATATTCATCACTAAATTTCGAATAAATCTAATACAATTAAATATAAAACCAAAAGATAATAAGGTACTGTATTTATTTTTTCATTTTCACCTTTTTAACTTTTAAAATTACATCCCTCTCCTAGAATTGCTGGAAATGTATCTTGAACCAATTGAACTGCCAACAAAATTTTGTGTACTTAACAAAAACCAAGTAAAAAAAACGCACACAAATGCTATTAATAACTTACAAAATCTATACTAATATTATATCTATATCTATACGGTACTAATATTATAAAGAGGTAAAGTTTGTTTGTTTGTTTGTTTGTATGTAGTTGGTAATCTCTGGCACTACTGAACCGATTGAAAAAAATTTTACTAATAAAAACCTACACTATCCCTGAGTAACATAGGCTATAATTCATTTCGATAAAAAGCGTTTTTTATTTCAATATTTGTAAATTTAGTCGGAAAAAATTCTTAGGTTAGGCCTAGAATGATAAACCAACACATGTATTTATATTTATTACCATAGCAACCAATTGAATAAAATAACAAATAATATAGCTGTTTGCTCCAATAGTTCTATTAAAAGCTGATTTCAAAATTTGAAGCAATTATTTTTGTATTTCTAGCATTTAGGTTAGAAAGTGTAGACCTGAGCCTTGCTGGTTCTTTTTACTACTGCTGTTACCAAATATAAGAAATAATTTGATTTGAACATTTATCATTATTTACCATCTTAGTTTTAAGGTTATTTTTAATCGTACACTTTTATTATAAATAAAACATAAGATATGTTTTTAGAAGGTTCCATTGGGGGTTGGCGTGCGGAGCACGCAGGGGTATCCCCTAGTATTTAATATATTATATTAGTTTTAAGAGGAATGAAAGAACTTCAAACACAATAAACGGTACTAGAAAGTGGCACATACTTTCTCACAAACATATTTAAACTATTAAACAGATTCAATGTGACTTTATAATTGTATTAAAGTAGGAGAGGGGATACATTAAAGTAGGAGAGTAACTAATACATATTATTATTATTAGCTAGAGAGAAAACTATTCGGACGATTTCGAACAAATTTGCACCAAACATGTCAATTAGGCCTCTATAGAAAAAAGGTTTTGAAATATTTTGAAAAACAACCCCGTTTGTTGACCCAAAACCCCCAAAAATCAGTTATTATTATTAGCTAAACGAGAATTTTTAGAAAGATGCGGTTTTTTGCATATGGTAGAGTACATTAAGGGCTACAAATAAGCCAAATTTTATCAAAATGGTTAAAGTCGATTTTTTGGGTGTTTATGGCCAGAAAGGAGGTTGTTTTTCAAAAAATTTCAAACCCCTTTTTCGTGCATCCGTACAGGCCTAATTGACATGTTTGGTGCAAATTTGCTCGAAATCGATCGAATAGTTTTCTCTCTAGCTTTGTATAAAGACAGACATTTTGGTATACATTTTTTTGCGATCACTATACTTTCTATATATCTGTACTATAATAGTATTATAATAGTGAGAAAGTAAAAAGAAAAAGAAAAAAACCGGTGTTGAGATTTTTGTGGAAATATCCGTTTTGGCACCCCCTGAGTCCAATAAAGTGGTTTTTACAAAATGTCTGTACGTATAGGCCTACAAAACTAGAAAGAAAACTATTCGATCGATTTCGAACAAATTTGCACCAAACATGTCAATTAGGCCTGTGTAGTTGCACGAAAAAGGTTCTGAACATTTTTGAAAAACAACCCCCATTTTGGTCAAAAAACCCCCAAAAAATCAGTTATTATTTTTTTTATAAAAAAAAACGACTCTACCGATTTTGATAAAATTTGGCTTATTTGTAGTTCTTAATGTACCCTCTACCATTTGCAAAAAAACGCATCTTTCTAAAAATTTTCGTTTAGCGAATAATAGTAATAATAACTAGTTTTTGGGGGGTTTTTTGGCCAAAAAGGGGGTTGTTTTTCAAAACCTTTTTTCGTGCACTTATACCTATTTGATATGTTTGGTGAAAAATTTTCGAAATCGATCGAATAGTTTTCTCTCCAGCTAATAATAATAATATTTATTAGTTACTCTCCTACTTTAATGCATCCCCTCTATTACTTTAATACAGTTTTGAAGTCACAGTAAATCTGTTTAATAATTTAAATATGTTTGTGAGAAAGTTTGTGCCAGTTTTTGGTACTGTTTATTATTCTAATACCTAATCATGTTTATAAAGTGAGGATTTTCTATAAATGAATGCATTTTTGGACTTTTGAAGAAGTTATAATAGAAACCACTTAAAATATTGAATGATTACGAAAATAAATCTCCGAAAACCTTCACTAGAAATTAAAATTGCGAAAATACATCGATTTTGTACGCGGTGTATGTTATAATTTAGTGTTTTTAATTTAGTTGCCTATTCAGTTTTCTTACTCAAACCCATAAATCCAGAGAAAAGGATAGGGAGCACATATTATTTAAAATGTGAATCGTAACTATGAGAGAAAAAGACATATTAGAATAAAACATCTAGCCTATATATTGTCTTTTACTAAAGTGACTTCGGTCCCTGAGATGCACAAAACAAAATCTGCTTATGATTTAGGTTATTCATTTAAAGAGTGCTATAAAAAATATATATTTTGTAAAAGCAGAAACAAATGTTTTATTGTTCTTCTAAGTAAGCAAAGTTTTATCGAATAAAGAAAAAATACCAACCTAAAATATTTCAGTACAGGCATTGTATTTGGATAACCTAATAGAACTCCGATCCAATGCACTATTTCAATCCACTGGAAATTCGACGATAGTGGCGCGATCTATGGGGGAAACGACGGAAGTGGTGTTTAGCACCAGTGCCTTCAATGATTTCTCCCTAGCGCTACCTCGCGGCGCGATCATGCAATATTTTCCCGACAACCTTTTTTTCGCCACACAGCCGCCGTATGTATGCATGATCTATTTTATTATTCATGATCTATGGTACAGGCCAGTACAGAGTGTACATTGGAATCTCCAAAAGTACAAGATGTACAGCAAACTTTAAATGGGGGACTTCACTTACTTTTTAGTGACCATTAGAAATATGAATTTGAAATTTAAAAAACTTGCTTTTCCATTATGGCGGACAACTTTCGAATTTCTAACGGAAAACCCTGTATTTTGTGATGATTTTTTGTTTTACAAGTTATTTTAGGCCTTTTTTGTTCTTGGTGTGTGTTTTCTTTTGGTAGGCTACGACTAACCGTTTAAAAGTTAGATGGGTATAAAGTTTTAAAAACACCCTAACTGAGCGGATGATATTTTGTTATGGAAACGGTTTGAACCATTGAAAACGCTCTTAACACTAATAAAGCATTTTTTAGACAAACAAATTACTTTTAAAAATAATTCGACCACGCAGCTGGACCGCTGACGTGAGTTGAGCAAATTTCCAAAATTAAGTTTATATGCCTATGTTTTATGGTTTCAACCAACAATTTGGGAAATAGGTCTACTCACGAAGGCGTTGATCAGCTGTCTGTGTGTACGCAATATATTAGTAGAATTTGTTTGCGCCTAGTGGCCTCGCGAGTTTGCACCACTTGGTTTTAAACAGGGTACTTTTATGGTATTTTACATTTTGATCGCTTTTGGGGGAACCAAGCGAGCTATAAGGTCGCGTAAAAAAACAAAATGTGCAGAATAACATCCTACATTTATATTTTTAGAAAAACTCTAAATAATTTCACTATCGTAGTAAAAATCTCAAAAAATGGTTACTTCCGATCAAAAAACGTACTTCTGGTTGTGGTTGTTGGATTTTTTTGGCTAACGAACTCGTCCAAGCGACATAGATAACCAACACGTGTACCAAATTTGAACCAAATCGGACTTAAAATGCGGCCGCTAGAGTGCGAACACACACACACACACACACACACACATATATATATATAAATTTCAATGACACCCCAAAACGTGTTCTGGGGACGATGATCGGTGCTCATTTGCTACTCCCGACCATGGGTCTCACCATAAGGGCCACTGCAATAGCTCATTTTTCCTAGGTATGGAAATTCGCTAATAAACAAATACTGTTTTTGTTCATTTTTTAAAACCATAATAAACTACGTCAAACTATTAGAACACTTCGACTGGAGAGCGAATCACGCGAGCGCCTCGCATATAACGTATTCCAAACATAAGCGTACAGCCGAAAAAAATCAACTTAATACGGTACCTTTGACGTCAGCAATTCTTTAAAAGCAATCGCCCACGGTGACAAATATATTGCACTTCCAATATATTGCTTATGCGATACAGCCTATCCATAAAACGCCAACGACTTCATGAGTGGGTTTTAAATTTGAAAAGAGATATCCCTCGGTCACGCCTAAATAATCCGTTCTAATGTCACCAATCCGA
>JAGFPH010003323.1:0-23340 GCA_018207615.1 Philaenus spumarius | reverse complement strand
ATCCCTCGGTCACGCCTAAATAATCCGTTCTAATGTCACCAATCCGAAGATATCGAGTGTGGAACCGGTTTTGGTTTGTAAAAGAGAAAAGGTTAAATTGTAAAATACAACGGTGCAATTTTAAATTGACCGGTTTTGTTGGTAACATTTGTTGGCTAGGGTTTTACAAAAATCGTTGTTGATATTTGTAAATCAACGCCTACATAAATTTTTGTTGAATATTTTTAATTCATCATATTTTAAAATGTGATGTACTGTTTCGGTTATAGAAATGTTATCTATACTAATATTATAAAGAGGTAAAATTTGTTTGTTTCTTTGTATGTAGGGGGTAATCTCTGGACTGGAATTACTGAACCGATTGAAAAAAAATAGTTATACTAATAAAAAGCTACACAGTTCCTGAGTAACAGGCTACAAATCATTTTGATAAAAACATATTTATTTAAATATTTGTACATTTAGTCGGAAAAAACTTAGGTTAGGCCTAGACTGATGAACCAAATCTTGTATTTAAATTTATTACCATAGCAACCAATTGAATAAAATAACAGGTAAAACAGCTGTTTGCTCCAATATTTCTATTAACAGCTGATTTCAAACTTTGAAGCAATTATTTGTAGTCTACTAATAAGGTTAGGTTTTGTAGACTTGAACCTTGCTGGTTCTTTTAACTGCTGTTGTAAAATATACGAAATAATTTCATTTGAACATTTAAAATTATTTACCATGTTAGCTTTGGGGTTATTATTAATCCTAAGCCTTTATTATAAAGAAAACATAACATGATTATGTGTATAGAAGGCTCCGCACGATAACCCCGTTGGAACCTTCAATACACATAATGTTTCACATAGGGGGTTTCCCCTAGTTATTTAGGAAATTAAAAGTATTTATTCAACATTAAAATGATTTCTTATCACAATTTTACAAGTTAGCTCTTCCGATATTTTTAAACATTGAGAAATCATCATACTACTGTGTTCGGACTCACCATAACTTTCGTGAATAGGTCTATAGTACGTTCAGCGAGTGTTTGCAGTAAATCGCTGTGTTCTGTGACCATTTTGAAGCTTTAAATTTAGTCTTGAATGCGTTTTTCTAGTTAAATTTTAAATGTATGCACATATGACTTAATAAAACATTTATTAAAGGTTTTAATGGTCCATATCTTTCCCAGTCATCCGTCATAGGTGGCGATTTACAAACACTCGCTGAACGTACTATAGTAAACGTTGGGGAAGAGAGTCAAGGGTGTAAACAGCGACATGTAATTGTTACGTTAGTTATACCCACTAAGAAAGTTAACATACTCTTCTCTAAGAAACGAGTTGCCCGCTTCATGTTATAAATCCATGAAGATGGTCGCTGTCGACATTTGAAAACATGGAATCTAGGAAAGGAGCATTAGGCCAAGGCGAAATTCTATATCACATTTCGCCACACAAACAAAACAATATGTAAAGTTTTTTGACAAAGTTTCTTCGTTATTTATGTGTTTGTTTGTAAAAAAAAACTTAATATTTTGGTAGGCCTAAAATAATTGCAAAATTAGTTATAGTTGCCAGCCAGCTGTTAAAACTAGTTTAAACCAGCGAATTAAATTTAATTCTGTGCTACTGCATGGTCAAATCAAGTTAAATTGATCAACATTTATGTTACTTATTTAATTTACAAGCAACGTCAGTATTTAAATATTTTAAAATAATATATTAATAACACGTCTATTAGAAACTACATTTTGTAAACATTTAGGTGTACATAAGTTAATAGTTTTACAATATTAGTCGGTTATTTGAGCTACATAGTGTTTTCATTCTTGACTAAACAGTTCGTTGTTTTGAAAGTGCAAATATAGTTTTAGTTTCATTGTTGAGTGTTGCGAATATTACACAGTCATTAAAAGAAAATAATAGCTACCAAGGTGAGCCTCAATAAAAAATGAATATAGGCTAGTACTTTTAAATTATATTTATAAAACTTTACCAAGACCGCATTTGTTGAACTTTCAAGATTTGATTCGATTGAAATCAAATTAAAATTATTTTAGGCTTCCAAGTGCCATGAAATGAAAGTTAGTTATTCAATTAACCAATTCGAGGATTCTTAACAGTTTAAACAACCGTGTGTCTTATTAAGTTTGGTTACGTATTCAGGCTTAAGTGTGTTTAGCCTATCCAACGATCTAAGCCTAGGTTGTTTTTATAGCCTACTTAAAATTTGATAATAGGCCTACTATAAATAAAGTTAACTTTAGGGTTACTATAAACTTGGGAGCTTAAGGCTAAACATCCCAGGATTAGTTCCAAATTCTGCCACCACGGCGCAGCACCAAAATGGAGTCATTTTGTATTGGTGTTTATTGGTGGAATTTTCGTCCGATGTTCATTTGCAAAACTGATTTGTGAACGGAATAAGATTAGAATTCACGCCAATGAAGCTAAATTTTAATTAAGTTGCTGGTTTAAAAAATAATAATAAAATAATTGTGTTACACAACGAAAAATGCAAATCGCAGGTAGTCATTTTGAAGACAATAATTTTTAATTAATTTTACACTTTTAATTTTTAAAATCGCCTGGCTGGTTTAGTCGGTATCGTTGTTTATACATTTACAGTAATGAGAACAAACACGAGAGTGACACGAAGCAGGTGCAGTGCCGCTGTGTCGCACTCGCGCCACCTTTACCCCCCACCACGCGTCTCAGATGCTGCTTGTATACAGTTGGATGACGGTTTCCCACGCTTTTCAATCCATGAGCTCTCCCGCGATTCTTCTTTGTTGTACTATTGCGTCGTCTTGTAATTATTGTTATTGAGAACGTTATTTCGTCTCATTGGATCGCCGAGGAACAACAAAATCTAAAAAGCAACTTCGGCTTTCAACGAAGAGGAAGAAGCGCAGACTGCCCCTAGCTCTGCTCGCTGCTAAATCTCGGATGTTAGTATTAGTACAGTATTATATAAACATAATTTGGTTCTTCTGGATAAGATTCTTGTTTAAATAACACCCTGATAAACGCTTCGTAAAGAGGGAATGTATAATAAAACCCGTAAGCAGCACTGCCGCATTACTATAGCCGAATTTTCTTATCAGGGAATACCTAGTATTATATAATGAGAGATTCCTATGCATTTTGTTCCTTGTTACGGAAATTGTTCCAAATATATCTTTGCACAGGATTATGGTAAATTTAATTGTCTTTCGAATGATATAGCTCACAAATTGCACTTGGGTTTATGAGTGGGAGAAATTGCGTAATTACCTTACATTGATAATACAAAAAACATTTATCAGGAGATTTCTATCAGTTTTGTTCTTTGTTCCGGGGATGGTACCTGAATTACCTTTGCACAGGATTGTAGTAAATTTAATTACCTTTCCAACCATATGATTATGTGTATGAATTAAAATGAGATGAAGTATATGATTAAAATTTTGTATATTCCTGTAAATTTCGTTAAAATACATTTACAAAGACAATAATAAGTAGTTAGTTTAACATATTAAATTAAAACACTTCTTCTATATCAAATCTGTAAGAGGCCTATTCTTTCTTTTTAATTAATTAATTAGTTTCCTATCTATATATTTTTAAATTGTTATATTTTGGATTGTTACAATACTTAATACATTACATGGATATAGTTCAGTACTTTTTATACCATGCCTTAGGGCCTCTTATGAATTAGACTTACTAAAGATCAGTCTTATATGCCCCTATCAAGAATTAATAGAATCTAGGCCTAAAACTTTAAATAAAAACAAAATAATCGCTAAATCAAATTCTAGAATTAAAAATTTGGAACTTCATAAGCGCATTCATTTTTCAAAAATATCAACTGCTAGTGGAAACTCGTAAAGAATTGTAAAATGTCCTTTGGGCTACTGTAGGTTGTTGTAATTTGCCAAAAATATTCTTAAATTTGTCATCTCTCAGAATATGATATTTAATATCCCAGCGAAATCTGAGATATTTGATGATAATTGCGCTTCTTATTTTCTCCCTACATTTTTTTACTCTGCTTAGGATCTTTTCAAGTTGTTCTTCTTTTAGTGTATTGTTCTCTTCTCTTCTTTTTTTATCTCACTGTCTGGCTTTTTGCAAATGCTGCTGACACTTTACAACGTCACTCATCATTTTGTCGTGAGAAAAAATTTATGAGGTGTAATAGTAATAGAATTAAAACTTTAAAGATAAATAAAATCATTTGATACGCCTAACATTCATTGCCCAGTAAATATGTTAAAAGATTGATTCTGGAATTACAAATAGGAAATTCGCAGTATGAAATTTGAAGGTGTTATCGTGTTCAATTTTATTTAAAATAACATATCATTCTTAACTTTTTAAGTGTTGCTACCAAAATTAATAAACTCTCAATAGGGCTATGTATTAAATTCTACTTAAAATTAATATAAATATACTAAACACTGAATGGTTGTGAGTTGTGTTGAATTGTAACACCCGTTACATTAAATTTAACACCCGTTACGCGAAATACTCATTAAATTATAAAACTAAAATAATAATACCAAAACATTAGGGAAACAAAACCTCTTACTTTTACAGTAAAAGTATTTTCCTAAGGTGTTTGTTCATTTTGTAATACTAACTTTTGTAAAAAAAAATTAACGGGTGTCACATCACGTATTACTTAAGTTTAAAGGCAAATTACAAATGAAAAGACAATATATTATCTTAAATTATGGCATTAATAGTTAGAGAAGTGAGAGAATAGTTACAAATAATATTAAAGATAAAAATATGTACCATATGTGTATATCCTTGAAAAAAGGTTTATTGTATTATAGAAACAGTCCATTTTATGACTGTCACGTGTAATAAATGGTATTTTGCACTATTCATTTTTTATTTATTTCTTGTTTTTATGTATTAAAATATAAGTTTTATTTAACACAAATAACTAACGTTAGGGGAGAGTGGGGTAAGACCGGGTGGTGGGGTGAGACCGGGTACCTTAATTTTGAACAAACTTGTTGTGTTTTCTACCGGACAGTGATGGAACTACATTCTACAAGACAAGGTAAAGGGGCGGCCAATACGGCATCTTCGTAGCACCGATCAGACAGCGTCAGCATTTGTAAATTTGTTTTTTAATACTTTCTCTCCAATGTTTACTGATTTTCTAACTAGTTTTGTTCAAGCACTTTAAGAGTTAGGATAAAATTAAAAAATTCCCCATAATTACATGTTAAATCGGTTATTATTCTGTATAAAACATTGTTGAAAAGGTTTTGTATTTTTTAAATAATATTCTGTTTGCATTACCTCTACACTCGGGGTAAGACCGGGTACTGCCTACGGGGCAAGACCAGGTAGTACCCGGTCTTACCCCACAATAATTCTCAATGGCCTAATGTCAGCTAGTTGAGCGTCCCGGGAGTGGTGTCACTATTCATCAGGTTGTTAAACTCTTCGGTGCAGCATTTCTCCGAGCAGGGAATATGCGGACTGCGGTAAATTGTTTTAAATACACAGGGATTTATCCTTTAACAATACAGAAATGAAAAAACTACACGCGCCATCAAAAACTACAGACAGTCTAATATCAAAAGATAACCTAGCTTCAAATGAACGGGAAATTTTGTCTACTTCGCAACTTGAAACTTGAAAAAGCTAGAAATCTGGAGTCCGGTCTGAACCACGAACTTCTCAATATAGATAAACCTACAGAGGATGAAAATATTCCTGAACCAAAAGAAACCTGCTGCTCAAAGAATTTGGGAGTTAAGCCATTAAATAATGTAATAATTGGATCTGCGTCTTTTGCTGTTTCCCCTAGAGACGTAATGCCAACACCTCATGTCAAAAGGAAGAAGATTGAAAAAGTTGATAAAATAAAAGGAAAACAGTCATTTTAGCAACATCACCATATAAACATGAACTAGAAGTTTTAATAGAAGGAAAAATTAATGAAGAAGAGCAAACATTTTCAAGAAAGAGAACACTTTTTGTAGAAGAATTTAAAAAAAAAATTATGAGAAAAACAATAAAATGATTCAGAAAAAATGTAAATAAAAGCCGAAGACTGGAACCAAATATGAAGATTATTCTGATAAATCAGATCTGGAAACTAAATCTGATACCACCTGTACTGCAATGATTTATACTCCAACTCCAAAGATGTGAGCTAGTCATGTCTGATTTTTGTTCTTAAATGTTTTATATAAATAAGTAAATAAATCATTTTCTTTGTTTTTTATAAACAAATATATTATTTTAGATTTTTTCATAATATTAACATGGGCACCCGGTCTTACCCCACCAATGGGGTAAGACCGGGTGATTTGCCTTTTTTCACAAAATTTATTATAATAAATGTATTATTGTAGATTAACAATTTTAACGAACATATTATTACAGCCATATAGTTCGTGGGTATTTATATTAAAGTTGGATTTTATAAGATGAATAGTTTAGCTTCAGTAAGCCGCCAAGTGTTAGCTACCCGGTCTTACCCCACTTTCCCCTATAGGGTAATATTATTCATACCCTGGTATTACTGAATAATGTAGGCCTATGGCCAAAGAACCTGTATATAGGCCTACTTACATAAATCCTTTAATTTGAACTACTGTATATTTTCCTATATTTATTCTAGAAGTCTCTTCGACTTACAGAAAATACTTTTTAACAGATAACAAAGACCTGTCGTAATCAGTAGTCTAGTCTAGTAAGTGTGACCGGCCAGAGTTATGAATGCGAGTAGTGAGTGAGTTGACGAACGCTACAGTTGTAGGGCCGGGCAGAGCGGCTGGCGGGGGGAGGGGACCGGAGCGTGAGAGAAATAATGATAATATCTTTAAAAAACGATTCCGATACGACCATTTGACCGAGTTAATATCTGAAAACGGCAAAATTCTTTTAAAATTTGTATTTACAAAATGACTACCTGCGATTTAAACAAAATATTACAGCAAAAAAAATCTGTATAAAACTTTTTTATAAATAAATTTAAAAAAAAATCATCACAATAGCGTGAATGTTTTATTCATATCATTTACAAAATAACTTACAAAACAAAAATCGGATAATAATTACGGAAATTATTCGTAGTACAAAATTGCCGCAAAGGTGCTGCCATCTATCGGGCCAAAAACACAACTTTTTCAGGGATGTTTAGCCTTAACTTGGGAGATAGTACTTTATATAATAAAATTTGGACGCAGAATCTCGTACGTTTATTTACGTAAAGGAGATTCAACGACAGTGTCGCCATCTTCAGTGAAGTAGGAATAATCAAACTATAACCAATGACTACATTGATATACGTGTAGTCATTGCTATAACTGAGTAAATAAACGCATTAGTTGTAGAGTTTGTGTTCAAATTTAAATTCATATCGGCGAGCGATGACGCGGGTAGCTGTGAGTATATTCTAAAAACCAGAACTCAAAAATATTTTACTGTAAATTTTGAGAGGCCAAAGTTTTTTACCCTAAAAAAAAAGTTGTGGTCACAGCCTTCTTTAGGTTTGAAGTACGGTAGTTATTTAGTATTTTGTTATATGCAGTTTTCAAGACGAATGTAGGGCAGACAATCACAAAAGAAGGGTTGACCACAAAAATATTTCGTAAAGGCGGACAAAGAGCCTGGGCCTTTTATAGTTGACAGCTGGACTCTTTGCCCTCTCTTCGTGTGTACTTGGCGTTAACCTAACCTAACGTAACAAAATGTTAAGTGGCAACTTTGGAATTACTAATATACAGGATGTCCAGCTTCGACTGTCGGAAACTTCAAGGGCGTATTTGTCTGCTAAAAACAAGCAAATAATGCAATACATCATGTGTCCTATCTTTATTCGTTTGCTGTCTGTCAGTCTGTATGTGATTTTTACAAAATACTTAATATTTTTAGAAGTAGCTAAGATATTGGAGGAGCTAACATGCAAACCGTGTTTTGTCCATGTTTTTTGAAAACTGAGCTAATGATTGATTAGAATTCATCTGCTTCATTTCTACTTGAAGCAACATTGCTTTTCAGTCAAAAGAAGCTTTCTCCTATTTAAATTTAATATTGAAAACTGGGTGTTTATGCAAAATGTGTTTTGTCCTCAGCTGGCTGTAATGCAAACCGTGCTTTGTCCAGCTGACCAATGGAGGCAGCCCTTTTGGTCACATGACTCCTTGTCTGTTGTTATTGTTTTTAGAGCTTTCCTAACCTCTTTGTTGTTAATCAAAGTGTGCCTTTCAGTGTTTTAGCACTAATAATTAGTATTTTTGTAATGTTAATTGAAAAATTAGGGAACAATGTGTGATGAAGACGGAAGTGTAGTGATTGGTGAACACAGTGTCGGTAGCAGAAAGAGAAAATTCTCTGGAGGTAAAAGGAAATCATTGAAAGAAGCTAGGTATGCTGCACCAAACAAACCCCTACTTTTTGAACCATGTAAACATGACAACGATAAGTTTGCCTGCATTAAATTTAGGCCTAGGGATTATAAAATATTCCATTCTAACTTTTATAAGAGACCCGACAAACAGAGGCAAGATGGTATAGTTGCTACTTTAGTCTCTACAAAAAAAGTAAAACGGCGAAGGGCAAGGCCTGCATCTACTAACAAGAGACAAAAACCAGGCGGGGAACACGAATACAATGTTTCTTACTTTTTACCAACATTGCAATTTGGTAAAATTCAAGTATGCAAAAAGTTCTTTTTGTATATTGTGTCAGGCGTAGGCCGAACAAGGCTAAAAAATATAGTAAACAAAGTTCATTGTAGTGAGCCTATCGAAGAGAAAAGAGGAGGAAACAGAGTAGGTGACCGGAACAACTTGAAAAAGGAAAAAGTAAGGGAATTTATAAGCAAATTGAAAAGTACAGAATCGCACTACAACGGGAACGAATCTAAGAGAATTTACCTCAGTTGTGACCTATCAATAAAAAAGCTCTGGGTTATGTACAATGACCAAGCTTCAGATGACATGAAAGTTGCTCAGTCAATGTTTAGAAGAATAGTTCAGGTCACCTGGCTCAGATGCATGTAGTACTTGTTGTCTCTTAAAATAAAAAATAAAAAGTGCTGCTCATGGATCAACTGAAAAGCAAAGGTATATGGTTGAAAAAAGGATCCATACCCAACGAGCAAAAGCTTTTTATGAGCACCTCAAAGAAATTGTCAGTGAAACCAATGTATCTCTTTGCTTTGATCTCCAACAAATTCAGCCACTACCGAAGACGCCAATCCAAGAAGCGTTTTATTCTAGACAAATAAATCTTTATAATTTTTGTATTACTGACCTTAAAGGCAAAAACCCAGCTTTTTATATCTGGACTGAAGATCAGGCTGGTGAAGGCAGCACGGAAATATCTTCAGCTATACTAAGCCACTTGTCATTTATGGATTTTGAAGGAAAGAGTACTCTGCGCCTTTTTGTGATGGGTGTACTTCCCAAAACAAAAACAACATTGTTTTGAGAAGCTTAGTCCACTTTTTGCAAACAACTAAAACATCACTCAAGAAATCCTGATTTTTTTTCGTGTGCGTGGACACAGTTTTCTCCCTGCTGACAGGGTGTTTGGCAGGGCAGAAATACTTCTCAGAAAGCAGCCCGTTATTCTTAGAATGGAAGATTACTTTGACATTTACAGAACAATCGGAGAAGTGAAGTACCTTGGCGAAGAGTGGAATCTGTTAAGCACTAAGGAGCTAAATGAATACTACAAAGACATTGACTCTATAAGCAAGGTAAAAAGAGTTGTCATTAAAGTAAGAGAAGATGGTGACAAAGTTGTGAGAGTTGTTAAAGGAAAACAAATTGTTGAGCCGAGTCATCCTTTGAGAAGCCAACGTCAAGTCGTTGTGAAGGGAATGAACAACTACAGGTCAGTTAAATAGCTGCTGACGTACTAAATAATAATTTATTCTTGTTAGTCAGTGTTAAGGCTAAACATCCCTGAAAAAGTTGTGTTTTTGGCCCGATAGATGGCAGCACCTATGCGGAAAATTTGTACTACGAATAATTTCCGTAATTATTATCCGATTTTTGTTTTGTAAGTTATTTTGTAAATGATATGAATAAAACATTCACGCTATTGTGATGTTTTTTTTAAAATTTATTTATAAAAAAGTTTTATACAGATTTTTTTTGCTGTAATATTTTGTTTAAATCGCAGGTAGTCATTTTGTAAATACAAATTTTAAAAGAATTTTGCCGTTTTCAGATATTAACTCGGTCAAATGGTCGTATCGGAATCGTTTTTTAAAGATATTATCATTATTTCTCTCACGCTCCGGTCCCCTCCTCCCACCGCGTAGCGCCCCCTCACCCCCCCCCCCTCCAGCACAGCCCAGCCAGACGCTCTGCCCGGCCCTGCAACTGTAGCGTTCGTCAACTCACTCACTACTCGCATTCATACTCTGGCCGGACACACTTACTAGACTATACTAATGATTACGACAGGTGTTTGTTATCTATCTGTTAAAAAGTATTTTCTGTAAGTCGAAAAGAGACATCTAGAATAAATAAATATAGAAAAATATACAGTAGTTCAAATTAAAGGATTTATGAAAGTAGGCCTATATACAGGTTCTTTGGCCATACATTATTCAATAACACCAGGGTATGAATAATATTACCCTATAACGTTAGTTATTTGTTTCAAATAAAACTTATATTTTAATACATAAAAACGAGAAATAAATCAAAAATGAATAGTGCAAAATACCATTTATTTAAAGTAAGCCTGAGGTGTAAAAAATAAAAATAAAATATAATATAATTCAATATGTTGCATGTCAAGGTGAAAAGTTCTACTTTAATAATATGTTTAACATTTTTAGCAAATTTTGATATTTGTAATTAGTTTAAGTTCTTTGTTCTGTGAGTATCAACAGCTATCCTCCGGAAATGTTTTTTCTGTGAACTTAGCAGCACTGCAATAAATATGAAACAGCTGATCTAGTGATTGAAGTTGCTACAGAAGATAGCTGAAAGACTTCTCTAACTATTAATGCCATAATTTAAGATAATATATTGTCTTTTCATTTGTAATTTGCGTTTAAACTTAAGTAATACGTGATGTGACACCCGTTACATTTTGTTTACAAAAGTTAGTATTACAAAATGAACAAACACCTTAGGAAAATACTTTTACTGTAAAAGTAAGAGGTTTTGTTTCCCTAATGTTTTGGTATTATTATTTTAATTTTAGTTTTATAATTTAATGAGTAGTTCGCGTAACGGGTGTTACATAATTTACCACAATTCAACACAACTCACAACCATTCAGTGTTTAGTATATTTATATTCATTTTAAGTAGAATTTAAATACATAGCCCTATTGAGAGTTTATTAACTTTGGTAGCAACACTTAAAAAGTTAAGAATGATATGTTATTTTAAATAAAATTGAACAGGATAACACCTTCAAATTTTATACTGCGAATTTTCTATTTGTAATTCCAGAATCAATCTTTTAACATATTTTACTGGGCAATGAATGTTAGGTGTATCAAATGATTTTATTTATCTTTAAAGTTTTAATTCTATTACTATTACATCTCATAAATTTTTTTCTCACGATAAAATGATGAGTGACGTTGTAAAGTGTCAGCAGCATTTGCAAAAAGGCAGAGAGTGAGATAAAAAAAGAAGAGAAGAGAACAATACACTAAAAGAAGAACAACTTGAAAAGTTCCAAAGCAGAGTAAAATAAACGGTACCAGGAACTGGCACATACTTTCTCACAAACACATTTAAATTACTAAACAGATTCACTGTGACTTGTAGGGTGGGGTAGGAGAGTTTTTTTATTAAAGTTGGAGATTAACTAATAAATATTATTATTATTATCTAGAGAGAAACCTATTCGATCGATTTCGTAAAAATTTGCACCAAACACGTCAATTAGGTCTTTATAGATGCACGTAAAAAGATTTTGAAATTTTTTAAAAACAACCCGCTTTATGGCCAAAAAACCCCAAAAATCAGTTATTATTATTATTATTAGCTAAACGAGAATTTTTAGAAAGATGCGGGTTTTTGTATATGGTAGGGCACATTAAAGGCTACAAATAAGCCAAATTTTATCAAAATCGTTAGAGCCGTTTTTTTATAAAAAAATAATAACTGATTTTTTGGGGGTTTTTTGGCCAAAAAGGGGGTTGTTTTTCAAAATTGTTAAAAACTCTTTTTCGTGCATCTATACAGGTGTACTGGACATGCCTGGTGCAAATTTGGTTGAAATCGATCGAATAGTTTTCTCTCTAGCTTTGTATACATACAGACATACATACATACAATCATACATACAGATATACAGACATACATACAGACATACAGACAAACAGACAGACATTTTGTAAAAACCACTTGTTTGGACTCAGGGGGTCAAAACGGATATTTCCACAAAAATCTCAATATCGATTTTTTTGCGATCACTATACTTTCTCTATACTATAGTATAGTGAGAAAGTAAAAATGTAGGGAGAAAAATAAGAAGAGAAATTATCATCAATATCTCAGATTTCGCTAGGATATTAAATATCATATTCTGAGAGATGACAAATTTAAGAATATTTTTGGAAAATTACAACAACCTACAGTAGCCCAAAGGACATTTTACAATTCTTTACGAGTTTCCACTAGCAGTTGATATTTTTGAAAAATGAATGAGCTTATGAAGTTCCAAATTGTTAATTCTAGAATTTGATTTAGCGATTATTTTGTTTTTATTTAAAGTTTTAGGCCTATTCTATTAATTCTTGATAGGGGCATATATAAGACTGATCTTTAGTAAGTCTAATTCATAATAGGCCCTAAGGCATGGTATAAAAAGTACTGAACTATATCCATGTAATGTATTAAGTATATATATTTGTTAAACATAAGTTTTTTAAGAAATATAAGTTTTTATTTCTTATAGTGATCAAAGAAACCTCAATTATACTTCTTGTTGTTATTTGACACCTTATTATTATATAATATATGTTAAAAATCTTAATTTTAGCAACAGCATAACACCCGTTACATTTTAATTTTAACACCCGTTACACAAGATTTAATTTTATGTTTAAAATAATTGAATGCCAATATCAATTTGAATTACAGTTCCATTACATACATTTACTGTGGAATAACTTATATGTTTTTCAAAATTTTACAGTTTTAAAACTCACAGAGTTTTAAGAACATTTACATGAAGTTCAACTTCACTATCCATTTTCAGTAACACCCGTTACACTCCTTTTTTCTATATTTTAGGCTAACTAAGATATAGTTAGCCTTCGTTGAAAGCCGAAGTTGCTTTTTAGATTTTGTTGTTCCTCGGCGATCCATGGAGAAAACAAATGTTAAACGAAATAACGTTCTCAATAACAATAATTATTGTTACAGCTGCACTGCACCTGCTTCGTGTACTCTCGCGACTCGCGTTTGTTCTCATTACTGTAAATGTATAAACAACGATACCGACTAAACCAGCCAGGCTATTTTAAAAATTAAAAGTGTAAAATTAATTAAAAATTATTGTCTTCAAAATGACTACCTGCGATTTGCATTTTTCGTTTTGTAACACAATTATTTTATTATTATTTTTTAAACCAGCAACTTAATTAAAATTTAGCTTCATTGGCGTGAATTCTAATCTTATTCCGTTCACAAATCAGTTTTTCAAATGAACATCGGACGAAAATTCCACCAATAAACACCAATACAAAATGGCTCCATTTTGGTGCTGCGCCGTGGTGGCAGAATTTGGAACTAATCCTGGGATGTTTAGCCTTAAAGGCCAGTCATGAACCGAAGCACCATCACAATGGTCTCTTTTGTCCATGACTAGTCTGTGACTGTCAAACATAAGCATCTGACTAAGTATTTTTGAAGCCTATGTTTTAAATTTGTCTGAAAACATAATTTAAACTAACCAAATATAATATTATCCATACAATTTGTAAGGTCAAAGAAGTCTGTTTTGACAAAAATTATAAAAGTTACAGTAAGCCAATTTCAATTAACATTAAAAACAATTATTATTTGAGATCCTTCTATTTTAGGTTTGAAGATGAGGATGAGAATTTTGTATCCCTGAGAAAAAAGAAGAATCTGAACTACAGCCAAGTTGTTTTGAAAAGGGTACCTATTGGTCATGCGATTACAAAAGCCAAAAAGGATGATGTCGACAAACTTCTTAAAAAGATGTTTGATGAAAACTGGTCTGTTTGGGAGCCACTGGTCGATGAAAGGTTATTTTGGTATAAAAACATTCTTTTTAATGCGCCGATCGCCGAAGAACAGGCAGAAGAAGAATGCAATTGCTTAGGCCATGAACGGTGTGACTTACATGTGTAATGTTTACAGCATTGAACAGCAAACTCTTACTGATTGTAATGTTTCATTTTCAAAATAACATTAAACACATTTTCATTTCAAAACGTGTTTTGTCCAAAAGGTTCGTGTAAAACGTGTTTTGTCCAAACTTTATTGATTTTTTTTAATAATTAAATTATTATATCACTATATAAAACCTTATTGGGTATTTTTCTATCAGTGCACATGAAAAGTTAAAAAAATTTCAATAAAATCTTTCCATCCAAAACCTTTTTAACAGTTTTTGTGTTTCCTGAAAAGTACGCAAACTGTGACAAAACACGGTTTGCATGTTAGCTCCTCTGAGCTTAAACTTTTTATACATATTTTTTGCGTAACCTTTTATCACTGTACGACAAATTATAAAATTATTTGAAATATTTTCAAAATGGCGGCTATTTATAATTTTTAATGTCACATATCTCAAAAACCGATCATTTTAGAAAAAAATACAAGAGACAAAAAAGTTTACATATTTAATGACAAACAAAATGTTTTTTTTATTTTGCCTGTGGCTCAAAGGATAACGAAGATATTGTTAAAAAAAGGGAAAAAATGTATTGCTTTAATCTTTATGTTTGTGTTAGATCTACACCACATGTATCATACATTTTTCGTTTTCAGCCAATATCTCGGCTATCTTTAAAGATATGGGGAAAAAACATTATGTTTGTCATTAAATATGTAAACTTTTTTGTATCTTGTATTTTTTTTTCTAAAATGATCGGGTTTTGAGATATGTGACATTAAAAATTATAAACAGCGCCATTTTGAAAATATTCAAAATAATGTTATAATTTTTCGTACGGTGATAAAAGGTTACGCAAAAAATATGTATACGAAGTTTAAGATCAATATCTTTGCTACTTCCAAAAATATTAAGTATTTTGTAAAAATCACATACAGACTGACATACAGCAAACAAATAGAGATAGGACACAATGTTGTATTGCATTATTGCTTGTTTTTAGCAGACAAATACGCCCGTGAAGTTTCCGACAGTCGAAGCTGGACACTCGGTATAAGCAGGCCTACAGCATTACATTAGGTTCAGAGTGTTGGTATGATATTTAGTCTTTTTACTAAGGAGCTAAATTCGTCCAAAGCGGACTAAGAGTCAGCACCTTTTTTAAACGACTAACCAATGTAAGTATGAAAACCCCTGTGGTGTTTAGAGGTGTAAAGGATATGAAAATATATGTGTACGGTAACACTGTGTTTGGGATCCGCCACCTCGGCTGGCGGTACGGAATATAGACGCACTCCAAACACGAATTTTTCCTGCTCAATACCAATTCAATTGAAAGTAAACTCTCGGGCAAAGACAAAACTGCGTAAAAGTGTTTTTTTTTTGTACATCAAAGGCCGTCTTTGTGTTTATCGAGACGAATGATTGATTTTGACTTTGAGTGAGGTTAGGTCTGATAAAATGGAAGGGAATGGAGTTGCTAATTGGGTGAGATTTTCTTGCAGGGGTGTACAAAGATAGTGTTTACTGTTTGGACACGTTTATTAATCAGGAAGTAAGTCTTGATTGTTTTTAACCTTCATTGTCAAAACTTTGCGAAACATAGAGGGGAGGGAGATAGTATGGGAATAAAAGAATAGATGATTTTAATTTAAAAATAAACGGTACCAGAAACTTATTTTCTCACAAACACATTTAAATTATTAAACAGATTCACTGTGACATCATAATTGTGTTACAGTAGGAAAGGGGATACACTAAAGTAGGAGAGTAACTAATAAATATTATTATTATTAGCTAGAGAGAAAACTATTCCATTGATTTCGAACAAATTTGCACCAAACATGTCAATTAGGTCTATATAGATGCACGGAAAAGGTTTTGAAAATTTTTGAAAAACAACCCACATTTTGACCAAAAACCCCCAAAAATCTGTTATTATTATTATTAGCTAAACGAGAATTTTTAGAAAGATGCAGTTTTTTGCATATGGCACGCTAACCCCAGTATTGGGAGTATTTTCAATACGAAATGTATTGCGTGCTTCGCACGCCAACCCCCGTGTTGGGAGTATTTCCAATACACAAGGCATTGTGTGCTTCGCACGCCAATTTTAAGCCTATGTCAGGAGAGTAACTAATAAATATTATTATTATTATTAAACGAGAATTTTTTGAAATATTCGGTTTTTTGCATATGGTAGGGTAGACCTACATTAAGGGCTACAAATAAGCCAAATTATATCAAAATCTTTAGAGCCGTTTTTTTTAATAAAAAAATAATAACTGATTTTTAGGGGTTTTTTGGGCCAAAAAAGGGGTTGTTTTTCGAAAATTTTCAAAACATTTGTGCGTGCATCTATACAGGCCTAATTGACATGTTTGGTGCGAATTTGTTCGAAATCGATCGAATAGTTTCCTCTCTAGCTTTGCATACATACAGACAGACATACAGATAGACATTTTGTAAAAACCACTTTTTTGGACTCGGGGGTCCCAAAACGAATATTTCCACAAAAATCTCAACATCGTTTTTTTTCGATCACTATACTTTCTCTATACTAATATAGTATGTGTAATAATAATATGTAATAAATGAAAAATGTTTAATATTTCAGAAACTTTTTTAGATAGAAATATGTTGAACTTTTCATTTTAAAGCTCGTAACCTCATATTATATATCTTAAATAATTCGATCATGCAGCTGAATCTCTGACGTGAGTTGAGCGAATTTTAAAAATTAAGTTTACATGTGTTAGGGTTATTTGGAAACCAACTATTTGGGAAATTGGTCAGCTCACGAAGGTGCTAAATGGCTCCCTACATGTACGAAATAGAATTTTTTTGCACCTCAGCCTCCAGCTCCTGATCTAGAACACAAAATTTCAAAAAATCGTTACTTTCGGTCAAAATCGTGTTTCCAGTTGTTGGATTTTTTTGGCTAGCGAACTAGTCCGAGCGACTCAGAAAACCGCCTGTACCAAATTTGGACCGAATAGAACGTAGAATTCGCCCGTTAGAGTGCGAACACACATATATAGTCAACTTTTAATGACACTACAAAACGTGTTCTGCTGACCGTTACCAGTGCTCATTGACCACTCCCCCGGCCTTTGTTCTCACCAATAGCTAATTTTTCCTATCGAAATTCCCTAAAAACTAGAATTAAACTTAAAGTTCAGGAGAATGAACTTGCTCTAGGGAAGACAATCACAGTTGACAATTCATAATACATTGCTAATAACAAATATTGAAACCCGTGTGGGGCTGTGTGAAGAAGGTGGCTGCAAATAAAATGCAAAACCTCCCCAAAACAAGATGCTTCGATGTATTAACCTTCATAGTGATGTAAAAATAGACTTTGTCGGTGAAAAAATAAAAATGCAGGCGGTGAAACATGGACAACGCATCTTGCAACATTAGCACCCAGAGATAAGAGGGCTGTAGATGCAGCTAGTGCAGTTAGAAGACTGCGACTATAACTAAAACTTCGGTTCTGATTGGTGAATAGTAGCAATAGGGAATGACCAATGGGTTATATCTCTTAAAAACAATTGTATGTACTAGTAAGGAAAACAATATCACAGGCAGATTAATTAGGTACACATAAGAAATTCATCATTTAAAAAAATACTATTTAAAAACAACTGACTTTATTCAGGCCTACCTAACTATGGTGACGGGAATTTTTAACTCGGTAAATGTGTACAGTTAAAAGGAATTATACAACTATGTATTTGTAATTTTTTTTATTTATATACATTACTAGCTGGCCCGATCCGGCTTTGACAAATCCGGATTAACGGATAGACAAATCAAAGTTAAATGTATATTAACAGAAACAATATATCAATAAATATATTACATTATGTATTTCTTATGGGGATTTTTAGTAACTTTGACCCCCCCCAAACCCCTCTAAAATTTCGAATTTTTTGAAAACTTTTCTTAGCGAGCACCTAGGGCCCTAAAGGAAGCTTCATACCAAATTTCATTCAAATCCGTTTGGTGTTTTTTTTTTTAGAACTTTGACCCCAGAAACCCCTCCTAAAATTTCGAATTTTTTTAAAACCTTTCTTAGCGAGCATCTAGGGCCCTAGAAGAAGCTACATACCAAATTTCATTCCAATCTGTTCGGTGTTTTTTTTTTAGTAACTTTGACCCCCAAACCCCTCCTAAAATTTATAATTTTTTAAAAACCTTTCTTAGCGAACACCTATAGGGCCCTAGAGGAAGCTACATCAAAAATTTCATTCCAATCCGTTTGGTGGTTTTTGAGATTTCACGATGAGTGAGTGAGTGGTATTTGTACAAAATATAATTTTTAAAAAATTCTGGAGAGGGCCACCCTTATTACCCAGGGGTATACAAAATTACCTACAACCTATTCTCAAACCTACCAAATATATACAAATAATTTCATTAAAATCGGTGAAGCCGTTTCGGAGGAGTTCGATAACAAACACTGTGACACGAGATTTTTATATATATGTAGATTATATATCCAAAGAAAAATACAAATATTTTCTTTTAATTGCTTTTTATTTTATATTGACAGATCAAATGATTTATTAATATTGTAGTGAATAAATTAATAGTCGAATATGTTATACGAACATTTCAGAAGTTAAACCTTCCTTAGATTTGTAAAAACGAATATATTGATGATAAAAGGTTGTACAGTATTTATATTCAGTTTAAAACCTCAAAGCAAATCTTATAACGTATTATAGCATACATTAGTTCTATGACTCATATTTAAAAAAATCAACTTCACAAGAAATTATATTGATTGATGAAGTTGTAAACATAACCTCAAAGTTTAATCTTCGCTGGGTTTTGTTTAAGTATTGTAGATGATGTGCGAAATCAGCTGTTATATTATATTGTTACTCACGTAAGTACGTACGGACATACACTCCCTTTTATAGCAGTTGATAAATGTTAATTACTAAATGATAAAACTAGAAATTAGTGAAATCTTGTAATTAGTAGAAGCGTAAAACAACTAATTTATTAAGATAAATAAGTAAACATGTCTGCAATAAAAATTGCACTAAAATTAAAATCCAATTTGTTAAAATGACAGGTTCAAAGACCTTTTATTCTGAAAGGATAATGTTCGATGCACGTACACCGGAAGATGTGGATCACTAAATAAAGTTTGAAATATAGTTAATTTGTTTCCGTGCATGGTGCTGATAAATAAAACGGCGTTCTTTTAAGTCCCTCTGCGGGGCACCTGTCGCTTGGGAGGGGGACCGACGTTGGTTAAGTTCTCCTTAAAGGCAAACATTCCTGTCAACTAGTACGTTTGACAATTTTTTTTAATTTTTAATTGAAATTTCTCTTTTTTCCTTCGCGTGATTTTTATCCCAACGAAAATTCAATATTTAAGACAGCCAAGATAGTGCAAATAATAAAAATGAAGAAAAGTCTGTGGGTACGATCCTATTTGTATGCGTTAGCTACCAAATTTAGAATAGAAGTTGGGAATTAGCAAGATAGAGCTATCGGCGTAAACAATAATTCAATTACGTTCATTTAAGGGATTAAAATGGAGTAACTGCCCTAAAACCATTCAACTTTAGGGTTTTTTTTAGAAGAGGACCGCCTTGAATGTAAACTTACTGTGACTAAAGTCTATAAGTTATAATTTCAGACTATTTTTTTTTTAATGCTTGATAGTGTAGTCTTTTTAAATCAAAACTACCCCATTACCTAAAAAAACTCTTATAAGCTAGGGATTTTATTACGTATGTTGTACTACTGTAATAACATACTAAAAGTTCTCGCAAAAAAAAACCTGTGCTACGGTCGCCATCTTGGAAAATTCTTTCTCAGCGAGATCTATAAAGATAAACCAACAGATGTTTATCTTCAGTAATTTTGCTCTACGTTGATTCTATGTCGGTCAGTCCTCACAAAGCTGCTTATACCGGGTGAGTTTTAAATGCCCCCCCCCCTAATTTTTTCCGCATTTCTTAAGATATCGACTCCCAACCACCGCCGAACATCATTGATTAGTTTATACTTTCTTTTGATGAGCTTCACATTTTTGGCCGCCATCTTGGATCCGCCATATGAACTTTTATTTTTTAAATGTAAAGGTAAGGTTGTGACCCATCATTTCAAACTATTTTTTTCCGTAGAACACGATGCCGCAATCGGTTTGTAATTATCTGCTTTCGTTCTCGAGATATTAACAATTTTGTAAAAATTTAAATTTTCAAAAATCCCTTGTTTTATTCATTTTTTTTTAAATATCGACCCTTTATCATCAGATATCACAGTTTGGTAGTAGTTTATAGATTTTTATTAAGTTATAAATGTTTACTGCCATCTTCAGTTTCGCAGAGAAAAGTTGTTAATACACTGAAATCAAACAAATTTACTGAAGATGGCAGTACAAATTTATAACTTAATAAAAATCTATAAGCTACTGCTAAACTGTGATATCTGATGATAAAGGGTCGATATTTTTTAAAAAATTGAATAAAACAAGGGATTTTTGAAAATTTAAATTGTTTACAAAATTGTTAATATCTCGAGAACGAAAGCAGATAATTAAAAACCGATTGCGGCATCGTGTTCTACGGAAAAAAATTGTTTGAAATGATGGGTCACAACCTTACCTTTACATTTAAAAAATAAAAGTTCATTCCAATATGGCGGATCCAAGATGGCGGCCAAAATTGTGAACCTCATCAAAAGAAAGTATAAATAAACTAATCAATGATGTTCGGTGGTGGTTGGGAGTCGATATCTTAAGAAATGCGGAAAAAATTAGGGGGGAGGGACATTTAAAACTCACCCTGTATGTATATACATACAGAGAATATTCTGCAAAAGAAGAGGCGATCCAGATCCAAAATTCAGAGAAAATTCTAAAACATTGAGAAATAAATTAGACGTTTTTCGTACCTAAACCTAACCTAACGAAGGTAAAATATAATTTATTTTTAGCCCCTAAATATTTTAATTTATAAGAAGAATATATATAATGCGTTATTTTACCTTAAAAGAGGTCTTTATACCTACATTACATTCACAGGCTTGACACATTGTCTTTATTGCTGTCGGCGATCAATTATGTATATAACTACTTTAAATTAGATTTTTATTTTCGAACGACTATTTTTTATTTCATGCAGATCCTTTTGTTAAAATAATAATATTATAAAGTAACAAACTTGGTCAGCTGCAGTGCCTTTTTTTGCTTTGCCCTTAAATGTGACATACGATCACAATCAATAAACATATAATGCACAAAACAAAATAATACATTAATTAATTTTGTTTTTATAGCCCCTAAAACTACAACAATATAAACGGTACCAGGAACTGGCACATACTTTCTCACAAACATATTTAAATTATTAAACAGATTCACTGTGACTTGTAGGGTGGGATAGGAGAGGTGATTTTTTATTAAACTTGGATATTAACTAATAAATATTATTATTATTATCTAGAGAGTAAATTATTCGCTCGATTTCGAACAAATTTGAACCAAACACGTCAACTAGGTCTTTATAGATGCACGTAAAAAGGTTTTGAACAATTTTGAAAAACAACCCCCTTTATGGCCAAAAAACCCCAAAAATCTGTTATTATTATTATTATTAGCTAAACGAGAATTTTTAGAAAGATGCGGTTTTTTGCATATGGTAGGGCACATTAAAGGCTACAAATAAGCCAAATTTTATCAAAATCGTTAAAGCCGTTTTCTTATAAAAAAATAATAATAGATTTTTGGGGGTTTATTGGCCAAAAAGGGGGTTGTTTTTCAAAAATTTTTAAAACCCTTTTTCGTGCATCTATACACTCCTACTGGACATGTCTGGTGAAAATTTGGTTGAAATCGATCGAATAGTTTTCTCTCTAGCTTTGTATACATACATACATACAGACATGCATTTTGTAAAAAACACTTTTTTGGACTCAGGGGATCCTAAAACGGATATTACCACAAAAATCTCAACATCGATTTTTTTGCGATCACTATACTTTCTCTATACTGTAGTACAGTGAGAAAGTAAAATTAAAACATTTGTATTGAGGAGTTAGTTCTACATATGATACAACGTGTCTTTTAAATATATTTATTTGCAGTTATGTCTTGACACACATATAGGCCTATATGTATATGTGTGTATATATATAGGCCTATATGACTGCGGTATGTTGAATTTTCCATTGATATATCCGGGTATTTTTTCGATGTTTTTGGTATCCTAGTATAATTTTTGTAATAATTTATGTTATACTTATTCCAATAGATTCTTAATTCCTAAAGTGATTATTTCATTTTTGTCTTTTCTTTTTTACTAATTCAGATTCTGTTGTTAATTAGGTTTTTCTTCACCATGTTTCACGGCCCGTTATTTGTCTTCATGAAATTTAAATATGATTTCCACAAATGAATGTAGCTTCAAAACAAGCCTAGAAAGGCCTAAACGAAATAATTACATTTTCTTTCTTCGACATTTGTTTTTTATTTTCAGTTAATTATTTAAGTTTAAATCATGCGCTTATTAGTGTTTATTTTATTTTCTTGTTTGACTAATTTTTGTCAAGAGCGTTTTAGTTTATACAAAGAAATAACAATATCAAATTCATTAGACGTATAAACAGTACAGCAGTCCCTGGGACTAAAGAACAGATGATTCGAGTTCTTTATCCTCAATACTGGCGTCGATCGATTAAGAGACGCCCGAATTTAACCGACCGACGGCGAACATGTACGACAGTTTGCAGGTGGTAGTACAACCCTGACGATATTCAACTTTGATAATATAATCCTGGATTGTTTTCGTTCGTAAAATCGTTTTCAAAATGCGGTACTGTGTGCGTGATAGAGTGCAATGAATACCGACCGATCGGACATTTTTGTGAAACCGTTCCACATGGATTAGAAATGTCCGTGTAGTGCAGCACAGACTGGGTTGGGTCCCAGATAGCCCGGCCTACATTTAACTAGATATTTTAAAATAGTGTAATTTAAATTTACTTAGTAGTTTATTCTGTCTTAGAAC
>JAGFPH010003322.1:134808-151954 GCA_018207615.1 Philaenus spumarius | reverse complement strand
TGGTCATGTCTGGTGCAAATTTGGTTGAAATCGATCGAATAGTTTTCGCTCTAGCTTTGTATACATACAGACATACGTACAGACATACAGACAGACATTTTGTAAAAACCACTTTTTTGGACTCAGGGGGTCCCAAAACGGATATTTCCACAAAAATCTCAACATCGAATTTTTTTTTTGCGATCACTATACTTTCTCTATACTATAGTATAGTGAGAAAGTAAAAAGTGTTACTAATCGGTTGCTACGGCAATGACAAATATAAAATACGAGTATGGAAAAAGCGTTACCAAATCGGTTGCTATGGCAATGAATGTAAATACATTCAAGAAACATGTGTTTCGGTTCATCAATTTAAATTAAGAGACGATCGGTTCCGTCCGGCGTAGTTCAGATATTATCGTCAAGCGCTGAAATTTTAGGTTAGGCCTAGGAAGTAATTTTAAGTCTAGTTCTAACCTAAAAATATTGTTTGTATGTTGCCGTTAAGACAGGTGAAATAAATTGAACATGCACACAATAATTTTAGGTTAGGCCAAGACTGATGGACCAACATTTTATGTTTATTGAATGTATTTACGATGAGTGGACATTTAACTGTGTTTACCATAATAGCTTTGATGTTATAATTAATTATAACCTTTATTATAATAACATTAAACGTATGGAAACAGTAAATGTTTTTATATAAAACAAACTAATAATAAACGGCAACTGAAAGATCAAAATTATGTGTGTATGTTGCCGTTAAGGCTGGTAAAAGAATTAAAGAAAAGGCATGATGAACTTCGTTCCTGACTGGGGTCCCACGATCGCACACATTAAATTTTTTATAGTTAAAGATGCATTGACTGAATATTACAAGAGCCTATAAAACACGTTTTTCAGACTTACCACACATTTTATGAAATATTGATTTACTTGGTGAAACCAACCGTGCGTAGATCGTGGTCGCGTGCAGCGTTGCCATTGCTATTTGCCTTTGAAGCTATTTACCGGTTGGGACTGGCTATAATTTCAAAACGAAGCGTTTCCGGACCCTTGGTTATATTAAAAAAAAAACAATCCACTTCTAAAATATGTAGCGGGAACCTCCTGGAACGACCTAAATTCCAATATAAAAGTATGCATGTGCCTACAAAAATTATTAATCGTTTATTGATTTTTATTGATAAAAATTTATTTAAAAATTTTTTTTATCGTTTATTGATAAAATTTTAACCAGAAAGATTTATTATAACTTGCTAAACTTATATCTCCTTTAAACAATTAATTTCAAACGATATTGCAGAATTTAGTAATTATTTAGGGAGTTCAAAGTAAATACAGGGTGTCCCCGAACTCTCTGGACCCCTTTTGTGGCTATGTTCCTGGGATCGAGACAAACATATTTCACAATATAAACATGGGTCTAGGGGGCTTATTTTTTCGTCTGTCTGTCTGTCTGTATGTGTTTTTTACAAAATACTTAATATTTTTAAAAGGAGAAACGATATTGAGCTCAAACTTTGCACACACATTTCTTGCGTAACCTCTTATCACTGTACGAAAAATTATAACATTATTTTAAATATTTTAAAAATGGCGACCGTTTATAATTTTTAATGTCAAATATCTCAAAAACCGCCAACTTAACAAAAAAATTACAAGAGACAAAAAAGTTAACTTTTTTAATGACAAACACAATGGTTTTTTCATTTTGTGTGTAGTTCAAAGGAAAACAGAGATATTGACAAAAAAAAAGGAAAATGCCAGCTGTAACTCTCAAACGAAGCATTTCCAGACCTATGAATATACGAACTTTTTTGATTATTTTTTGCTAGTAGAATCAGCTCAGAAAGTACTCGGAGCTTAATGCAAATAACTGATTATTTTAGCTCATAATAACTTTAAAATATTTTATTTCTAAAGTAATTCTGGGTATTGTTGAAAACTACCAAGAAATAAATTTTTACTTTTTTTTGTCAATATCTCTGTTATACTTTGAGCTACAGACAAAAAAAACACCATTGTGTTTGTCATTAAAAAAGTTAACTTTTTGTCTCTTGTAATTTTTTTGTAAAGTTAGCGGTTTTTGAGATATTTGACTTTAAAAATTATAAACGGCTGCCATTTTTAAAATATTTAAAATAATGTTATAATTTTTCGTACAGTGATAAGAGGTTACGCAAGAAAGAGGTGTACAAAGTTTGTGCTCAATATCCTTTCTACTTTTAAAAATATTAAGTATTTTGTAAAAAACACATACAGACAGACAGACAGACGAAAAAATAAGCCCCCTAGACCCATGTTTATATTGTGAAATATGTTTGTCTCGATCCCAGGAACATATCCACAAAAGGGGTCCAGAGAGTTCGGGGACACCCTGTATATGTTATTTGTTTAAAGTTTAATACATTTTTTAACTCAAATAATTTGTGTAACTAAATATTGTTATTACATTTTAAAAGTAGCACTTAAAAACCACTAAAATTAAAGTTTTACAAATCTTTGTAGTGAATATCTACACAAAAGATATTTAAGCAAACATTAAAATTTCACCCAATTTATAACGGATAAAGGGTATTATAAGTTTTCCCGACTTCTTATGACTACAGTAAAAGAATTATTCGTCATTTCTCAGTTGGCGTAAGTTATCTAAAATTTGTTGAGTAAATAATAACAAAACACACGACTTTCAAAAGTAGTAATGTGACTATTTATTAAATATTATAATTTTATTTTCGATGTATTGTGATGATTATTACCAGTTAATCCAGAAGTAAAATAATGCAATATTTTTTCATAAATCAAAAGGAAATATCGTAATGACCCCAAATAAACGATGATACGTACAAATTAAATGCTTTATTTAAAACGTCAAAAATAGAAAAAAAAATACTTTATTAAATTTTCAGTGTACAAAATAAAACAATAAAAAATAATTCGACCACGCAGCTGAACCGCTGACGTGAGTTGGGCAAATTTCAAAAATTAAGTTTATAGGCCTATGTTTTAGGGTTTCAACCAACAATTTGGGAAATAGGTCTATTCACGACGGTGTTGAATAACTGCAAAATGGTTCGCACGCCATTCCGCAAATTGGAAGTATCTTCGATACACAAAGCATTGCGTTCTTCGCACGCCATTCTGCATATTGGGGGTATCTTCAACGTAGAAAACATTGCGTGCTTCTCACGCCAATCCCCGTATTGGGAGTATCTTCAACACACAAATCATTGCGTGCTTCGCATGCCAACCCCCGTATTAAGAGTATCTTGGGTATCGGACCTTGGGTCTTACCATAAGGGCCACTGCAATAGCTCATTTTTCCTATGGAAATTCGCTAATAAACACATTCAAAATAACCATAAAATCGTTGTAAAAACTAATCAAAACTACTCAAAGTTATGGTGTATTAACCTTCAACGCTTTTCAGTCTTTTCGGCAATGAGTTCCAAAGATTATTATTAAATTAAACGATTATATTTGAATAAGTAATAATGAACTTTCTCTTTGTGTGTCAGTCGGACTTGCAGTTTAGCTGAAATAACCCAAACAGTTGTTCTAGATGGCGAGGGAATAGCGAGTAGAATAACGTAAAATATTTACGAAATTATACCATAAATACTTCAGTTATCGCACTCAAATTTGTTTATGTTTCATACAACGACCATCGCGCTTTAAATTTAAAAAATAAAACGTAAGTAATAATTTTAAAAACTCTAAAATTATATAATTTTCTAAAACCACAGTTGTAACATTAATTAAATTGCCAAAATAATTTAAATTCTATATATAATACAAGTTATATTTACAATTGCGAAAAAAGGCAATTTTTTTGATATTTCTGTGAAGTATTTAAAAAAAAGTTATTTCAGTTTTATGTGAAATGCAATGATTCGAATAAAAATTATTTGTGGAGTTCAGGTTTCACGTATGTGTTTTCTTTTAACAGGAAGCTTACTTTCCACTGGCAATAATCATATTTACTTGTATGGTTTTACGATGTGCGAAGGAACTTACTTTATGTTCATTTCATTTTATATGTTTATTTTACATCTATGAGTAAAGAATGTATACCTTGAAACAGGTATAAATATTGTACTACCTCTTCGCAGGAACGTCGAATGTTTCCCTGGAATCAGGAATATGTCAAATAAAAATGACGCTTACCTAGTTAACGATGTTCTAACTATATTCAGAAATAAACTTGTATTTGTAAATGAAATGTTTAGTTCAGTTTTACAGTTGTCGAAGTAACTATGTTTATTTGTAATTCCAAACAATACTAACTCATATTTCATACTGAATTAACTATGTTTGGTGCTAATTCTGTTGTTTTGAAAAGTGATTTTCTCTATTCAGTAAAATAATAACGTTACGTACAGGAAAATACTTTATGTTGGTTAAATATAATTGTTTTATAGTAGGTTCACTCTTCTAACCGAATTAATTTCTATTATAATTGTAAATTTCACTGTAATTCAGATTTACTGTACTGTTATTATTCATTTACAAAACAATTACATAATTGCAACAACTAATTGTTGCAGTTTCTTTCGAAACGTTAGATTACTTCGATATTTTTTCACAATAACTTTTCTATAACAATGTATATCACAACAACAATGCTTTTTTATAAGTAATAACGAACATTCCCGCCGTGTGACAGTAGTACTTAAGTTTAGCCTAAATAAGTTTTATTTTGTGTAGTATAGCCTAATATTAGGAATTACAACATTGAAAAAAATACTATAGCTGTTTCTAGAGGTTAAAATATAGTGAACGAATTATGAACCAAAAGTAGATTTTAATAAACGATGGTTGATTTCTTACAAAAATGAAATGTATATCTGACAACGAAGATAATCGACAATCTTCAAATCATCCCGCCAATTGTTCAACACAAAAATGTTTTCCTAATCATTTTGTTGATGGCGCGACTTGTCCTGCTATTGAAAGAAACTACTGAGTCTAGATACAATTAACTGCCAAAAGTGTAATATTTAGTTAAACTAAGCAGGTAAGTAGAAATTATTTCACAGATGTTTCCGTGCAAAGCTAGTAAGGCAATTTGTATTTAGGCTAAAGAAAATTCATGTTGAGTATTATTATTTTACGCTTTTTACTTTCTCCCCCTATACCATAGTATATGGAGAAAGTATTGTATTCGTCAAAATTTTCGAGTTTGAGTTTTTGGTGGTAATATCCGTTTTGGACCCCCCTGAACCTAAAAAAGTGGTTTTCGAAGTGATGTCTGTGTGTGTGTCTGTGGGGGTGTATGTTTGTGTGTGTGGATGTTATCAGACCTAAAGCCTGAACCAGTCGACCGATTTTGATGAAATTTGGTATGGAGGTACTAATCCACGGTATCTCCAGGAAATATTTTTCATTTTTGTGAATTTTTGATTTTTAAGGGTAATTTTCCCATAAAAACCCTTAAAATAATGGAAAAATCAACTTTTCTCAAAAACGGTTCTAACGATTTTGATTAAAATTTTATAGTTTATTAGGGACCTAAAGTACTATAAACCATAAAATTTTAATCAAAATCGTTCAAGCCGTTTTTGAGAAAAGTTGATTTTTCCGTTATTTTATGGATTTTTATGGGAAAATTACTCTTAAAAATGTATTAAGTTCCTATAATGAGGGAGAAAGTATGTGTCAGTTTCCTGATACCGTTTATTTTAACTTGCACTTTACCATAATCCAGTAAAATAATTTTATATGAAAAAACCGCTTGTAATATTAAAATGGGCAATGTTTAACGTACTTTTTGAGTGCGACCAATTGCGTAATATTTTGCGAAAACCATCATTTGGTTGCTTTTATAACTAGCTCTATACGTTACGAAACAACACATTAAGCGGAAGAAATGTTGTATATTCAATGATTTGTAATAAAATCTATTACATAATTTCGTCTATTACAGTATTCTTACGTTTTATTTGAAATTTTTTACAAAACTTAGAAAATTCTACCCATTTAATTGAACAAGCTTGCTAAATAAAGTTCATTAAGTACGTGTATATTGACTGTGTACTTCATACAGTGTTTATAGTAGTACATAACGTTATTATTCTACTGAATCGGGACAGGCACGCTTGAAAACACAAACAAATTAAAGGAAGAAAAGCGTCAACATCGTCAATTCTTTGCATTTCAAAAACACAATATATTAATCCCCTTATTGTTCTTTAACAAAGAAGCGATTGTTTCTTTGGGAGTGAAAATAAACAATGATTCTTTGGCTGTTATAAAATTAATTATATTTTATTTTACGAAAGTTTATTTTTATTTTCGTGCAGTTGGCCTTCCTGATTCCCCGGATACACTTGCACCGATGTTACTCTGTTACAATATTTTCGCCATTTTCATTTATATAATTTGCTATCTACAACTACAGATAGATGTAAAAGAAAAGTTTTCTAAAATTAATTATATTTTAATTTACAAAAGTTTATTTTTATTTTCGTGCAGTTGGCCTTCCTGATTCCCCGGATACATAGCAGCGATGTTACTGTGTTACAGTATTTTCGCCATTTTCATTTAAATATTATCTACAACTACAGATAGATTTAAATGAAAAATATACAATCAAATGAACATAAAACATAATGTAACTGTCTTCGCACATTAAAACTATATCCTAAAAATATATACGTAAAGATATAATTATTGCCTTTGTAAAGTAAATTTATTGTTAAAGAAAATACGTATTTGTTTTCTATTCAACTCCTATTTTATTCAATTTTACGTAAAACAAGATGAACATTTAAAATAATGTTATACACAATTTCGGTCCGATAAAAACGACACTATTTTCGAAATTGTTTATCGAACTTGTACGTATATTTAAATTTTTGTGGTACTTTAATAAATTAATGACACTACTGTAGAGGCAGCTAACAAACTTCAGCGAACTCAACATTATTATTTGCGTTTTAATATTGACTTATAACGCGATGATCAAGGTGTAAAATAAATTTGCGTGTCGCTAAACAAACTTATCTAATTTAACAGTTTTAATATTTAATTAGAATACCAGTAAAGTACAACCATTTCATGTGTTTAACTTAATGTTATTTGACAGTTTTGTTTTAAAATGAAAGACGTTAAAAGAGATCAAAGCAGTGTTAAGCGTAATGTTTAAAAACACCTGTTAAAGAAAAATATCTTTTTAAGAGCTTAATATTCTTAAAACCACAACAAATATATGTTTTCCCACTTTAGTACATTTTTTAAAAAGCCTAAAATATTCGTGTTTAAAAACAATACATAAATTATCACCTGAAATAAAATTATATATAAACAAAAAATAATTTAAAGACCATTCAAGAAGATTCACGTACCGAAACATCAATAAATAAAGTAACCAACAGTAAAATAAATAATAACTTACAGATCTAATGTTTGTATAAATACTATCAACAAAAATATGGACAAAACATTTTAAACATTCCCAAGTTGGCTACACTGCGATTGTTGGTCGCATTGTTCTGCCTACAAATTTCCACAAGTTCATACAACCTTTGTACATATTTACTAAAATATACTGAATAAATAACAAACACCACTAACCCTTTACATAGAACCAGAAGCACCTCACCTGAGCGGACACCTGCAAGCGAAGCCTTCGGAATTGACACTGCTTTCAACATTTCAACTAAGCGACGCTCAGAGCGTCCCTGTAGGAGGGGGTAATCACTTTGCTTCCCCTTCAGGTGTATTTCCTCCCCTAGCTTAATCCTAGTATGTCAATATACGCTGAAAATCTCTTTCGGTTTACTCTTTTAATACAAATTCAATACGCGTTTTAATTGCTTATTATCTTTTTGAGGTTTCCTGTTGCTGTTAATGTTTCGTATTTGGAATTGTATTACCGACAAAGAGGTCGTAAGAGTATACAATATAAATACTTTGCACTCATAGCTGTCGTACTTGGCTCAGCCTGCGTTAAATCAAGAGGCGCTTCCAAACTTTTCCATTAATTCCAATTATTTGTAACATACATATTTAAAAATTCTGTCTACTATTTGCGCTACGCATACAATCTATATAATTATATAAAAGCGAAATACCACTCACTCAGTCACTCATCACGATTTCTCAAAAACTACCGAACGGATTGAAAAGAAATTTGGAATGTAGCTTCCTCTAGGGCCATAGGTGCTCAATAAGAAAGGGTTTGAAAAAATTCGAAATTTTAGGGAGGGGTTTGGGGGATCAAAGTTATTAAATCACGATTTCTTCAAAACTACCCAACGGATTGGAATGAAATTTGGTATGTAGCTTCCTCTAGGGCCATAGGGGCTCTTAAAAAATTTTGAAATTTTAGGGGAATTTGGGGGTAAAAACTACTAAATCACGATTTCTCCAAAATTACCGAACAAATTGGAATGAAATTTGGTATGTAGCTTCCTCTAGGGATATAGGGGCTCACTAAGAAACGATTTCTCAAAAACTACCGAAAGGATTGAAATGAAATTTGGAATGTAGCTTCCTCTAGGGCCATAGCCGCTCGTTAAGAAAGGGTTTAAAAGAATTCGAAATTTTAGGGTTGATCAAAGTTATTAAATCACGATTTCTTCAAAACTACAGAACGGATTGGAATTAAATTTGGTATGTAGCTTCCTCTAGAGCCATAAGTGTTCACTAAAAAAAAGGTTTTAAAAAATTGGAAATTTTAGGGGAATTTGGGGGGTAAAAACTACTAAATCACGATTTCTCAAAAATTACCGAACAGATTGGAATGAAATTTGGTATGTAGCTTCCTCTAGGGCCATAGCCGCTCGTTAAGAAAGGGTTTAAAAGAATTCGAAATTTTAGGGGAGATCAAGTTCATAGGGGCTCACTAAGAAAGAGTATGAAAAATTTCGAAATTTTAGGAGGGGTTTGGGGGGATCAAAATTACTAAAATCATAATTTCAGATCTTTTATTATTATGACAATAGTGCTTTTATTATTTAAGATCTACAGTAATATATAAAAGCCAAATACCACTGACTGACTGAACACTTAAAAAGAATACAATTACGTTAAAAAGACTGAAAATACCAACCGCCACGGGCAACGCCGTACGGGTCAGCTAGTATCTCTCTAACGATTACTTAGTCTAATCTACATTCCTATGCGTATGTACCAATTAATTAAACCAGAATATAATTTCCACATTTTTTTAAGAAAACATATTTTTATACATTTCTGTATTTCAAATACGACACAAAGCTCGTGTAATTTAAAAACACACTGATTGTTAAAAACATCATTTCATTTATATTTCAACAAATTGATTTTGTAATTAAATCGTTACGAAGAACAAATAAATTTTCAAACTGGTAACCATATCTACCTAATTTGACAACTAAAAAAGAAATAAACGTAGCTTCTGCCTAATTTAGAAACATTTGGAAACACGCCAATTTTAAGCCTATGTGCAATATAGACAGAATCATCATTTTGCAAATCGCACTATGTTCCCGTTTTAATTTTTTCCCCTGAAATTCTGAAAGCGGTTCGGATAGTTGGAGTTCGGATGATTGGAGTTTTGCTGTATATTTCGTACACACGGACCTCCTATTCTGTGCCTTTGTGAGAAGACCAATTTCCAAAATTGTTGGATGAAACCCTAAATCATAATAATTTTAATTTGGAAATCCTTTAAAATCTCGTCAGTGGTTCAGATGCTTGATCAAATTATTCATTTTAGCTTTGCTAAGGGATTTTTTCCGAAATTACTAAAACAAATAATAGTTGTACCGATTTAAAAAAAAAATAATTCGACCACGCAGCTGAACCGCTGACGTGAGTTGAGCAAATTTCCAAAATTAAGTTTATAGACCGATATTTTAGGGTTTCGACCAACAATTTGGGAAATAGGTCTATTCACGATGGTGCTGAATAGCTGCAAAATGGTTCGCACGCCATTCCGCATATTGGGAGTATCTTCAATAACACAAAGCATTGCGTGCTTCGCACGCCATTCCACGTATTGGGATTGTCTTCAATACACAATGCATTGCGTGCTTCGCACGCCATTCCACGTATTGGGATTGTCTTCAATAACACAAAGCATTGCGTGCTTCGCACGCCGTTCCACGTATTGGGATTGTCTTCAATACACAAAGCATTGCGTGCTTCGCACGCCATTCCACGTATTGGGATTGTCTTCAATACACAATGCATTGCGTGCTTCGCACGCCAAACCTCGTGTTAGGGGTATTTTCAACACACAAAGCATTGCGTGCTTCGCACGCCAGCCCCACGGTAGAATCCACCACATGGCTTTGAACCGGGTACTTCTATGGTATTTCACGTTTTGATCGATTTTGGGGGAACCAAGCGAGCTATAAGGTCGCGTAAAAAAACAAAATGTGCAGAATAACATCTTACATTTATATTTTTAGAAAAAACTCTAAAAAAAATTCATTCTCTTAGTAAAAATCTCAAAAAATAGTTACTTCCGGTCAAAAAACTTACTTCCGGTTGTGGGATTTTTTTGGCTAACGAACTCGTCCGAGCCACTTACACAACCAACACGTGTACCAAATTTGGACCAAATCGGACTTAAAATGCGACCGCTAGAGTGCGAACACATATATACATATATATATATATATATATATGAATTTTAATGACACCCCAAAACGTGTTCTGGGGACCATGATCGGTGCTCATTTGCTACTCCCGACCTTGGGTCTCACCATAAGGGCCACTGCAATAGCTCATTTTTCCTATGGAAATTCGCTAAAAAAGGCAGTGCCGCTCGTTAATTTTATTATACACTTATCGCTCTAGTATCTGTATTTTGTAAAGTTTTTGAAAATATAATGAAGCTTCGCTGTTTAAATTTCTAAAAAGGGATTGTTTAAGGGAAAATGAATTTAGAGAAGGGACAAGCACTTGAAGCTGTGTGGGGCTTAAATACTCGGCAATAAGTGCGAAGAATATTTTGCAGAGTAAAATTCGACTTTTGCATATTTTTGTAAAAAGTTTTATCTTGTAAATCATAAAATCCTCCTTGCCTAACTAGAAGCTATCCCAAACGTAGAATGCAAGACCAATCATCTAAGTGTTGCAAGCAATAAAATAAATCGACCACGCAGCTGGACCGCTGACGTCAGTTGAGCAAATTACAAAAATTAAGTTTATATGCCTATGTTTTAGGGTTTCAACCAACAATTTGGGAAATAGGTCTACTCACAAAGGCGTTGAACAGCTGTCTGTGTGTACGCAATATATTAGTAGAATTTGTTTCCTTCTAGTGGCCTCGTGAGTTTGCACCACTTGGCTTCGAACCGGGTACTTTTATGGTATTTTAAGTTTTGGTCGATTTTGGGAGAACCAAGCGAGCTAAAAGGCCTCGTAAAAAACAAAATGTGCAGAATAACGTCGTACATTTATATTTATAGAAAAAACTCTAAAAAATGTTCATTCTCGTAGTAAAAATCTCAAGAAATAGTTACTTCCGGTCAAAAAACGTACTTTCGGTTGTTGGATTCTTTTGGCTAACGAACTCGTCCGAGCGAAGTAGACAACCAACACGTGTACCAAATTTGGACCTCAAAATCGGTCTTAAAATGCGGCCGCTAGAGTGCGAACACATATATACATATATATATTAGCTTCTTTATTAGCATTTTTATCGTATGAGTATATATATTTATAAATATGTTACTTACGTCGTCTCATACACACTGGTTCTTTTTTCCCAACCGGTTTCGCTGCTTCAACTAGTTAGCATCATCAGCGTATATCCGCTACTGCTTCGTTATTACATAAAAACTATATATAATACATATATATATGAATCTTAATGACACCCCAAAACGTGTTCTGGGGACCATGATCGGTGCTCATTTGCTACTCCCGATCTTGGGTCTCACCATAACGGCCACTGCAATAGCTCATTTTACTTTCTCACTATACTATAGTATAAAGTATAGTGATCGCAAAAAAAATCGATGTTGTGATTTTTGTGGAAATATCCGTTTCGGGACCCCCTGAGTCCAAAAAAGTGGTTTTTACAAAATGTCTGTATGTATGTATGTCTGTATGTCTGTATGTATACAAAGCTAGAGAGAAAACTATTCGATCGATTTCAACCAAATTTGCACCAGACATGTCCAGCACGCCAGTATAGATGCACGAAAAAGGGGTTTGAACAATTTTGAAAAACAACCCCCTTTTTGGCGAAAAAACCCCAAAAAATCAGTTATTATTTTTTTATTAAAAAAACGGCTCTAAAGATTTTGATCAAATTTGGCTTATTTGTTGTAGCCTTTAATGTGCCCTACCATATGCAAAAACCCGCATCTTTCTAAAAATTCTCGTTTAGCTAATAATAATAATAATAACTGATTTTTGGGGGTTTTGGGCCATAAAGGGGGTTGTTTTTCAAAATGTTTCAAGACCTTTTTACGTGCATCTATGAAGCCCTAATTGACGTGTTTGGTGCAAATTTGTTTGAAATCGATCTAATAGTTTTCTCTCTAGATAATAATAATAATATTTATTAGTTAATCTCCAACTTTAATAAAAGTATACAAAGCTAGAGAGAAAACTATTTGATCGATTTCAACCAAATTTGCACCAGACATGTAAACTACGCCTGTATAGATGCACGAAAAAGGGTTTTGAACAATTTTGAAAAACAACCCTCTTTTTGGGCAAAAAACCCCCAAAAAATCAGTTATTATTTTTTTATAAAAAAACGGCTTTAACGATTTTGATCAAATTTGACTTATTTGTAGCCTTTAATGTGCCATACCATATGCAAAAACCCGCATCTTTCTAAAAATTCTCGTTTAGATAATAATAATAATAATAACTGATTTTGGGGGTTTTTTTGGCCATAAAGGGGGTTGTTTTTCAAAATTTTTCAAAACCATTTTTCGTGCATCTATACAGGCCAACTGGACATGTCTTGTGCAAATTTGTTCGAAATCGATCTAATAGTTTTCTCTTTTGATAATAATAATAATATTTATTAGTTAATCTCCAACTTTAATAAATTATACAAAGCTAGAGAGAAAACTTTTCGATCGATTTCAACCAAATTTGCACAAGACATGTCCAGTAGGCCTGTATAGATGCACGAAAAATGGTTTTGTACAATTTTGAAAAACAACTCTCTTTTTGGCCAAAAACCTTCCAAAAAATCAGTTATTATTTTTTTATAAAAAAATGGCTCTAACGATTTTGATAAAATTTGGCTTATTTGTAGCCTTTAATGTACCCTACCATATACAAAAACCCACATCTTTCTAAAAATTCTCGTTTAGCTAATAATAATAATAATAACTGATTTTTGGGGGTTTTTTGGCCATAAAGCGGGTTATTTTTCAAAAATTTTCAAAACCTTTTTTTCCTGCACCTATAAAGACCTAATTGACGTGTTTGGTGCAAATTTTTCGAAATCGATCGAATAGTTTTCTCTCTAGATAATAATAATAATATTTATTAGTTAATCTCCAACTTTAATAAAAAAAACTCTCCTACTCCACCCTACAAGTCACAGTGAATCTGTTTAGTAATTTAAATGTGTTTGTGAAAAAGTATGTGCCAGTTCCTGGTACCGTTTATTTCCTATGGAAATTCGCTAACAAGTAACCCCAAGGCAAGGGATCAGTACTGTCAACAATTCTATTTGTATAATTGATCTTCTAATTGCAGTGCATTCAGTGATTGATGTACATAGTGTAAGTAATAAGTTTCAAAATATTTCGGACCAAATTTTATTAGACTTGGATATTTTAAGAACGTGTTGCACTGAAAATTGAATAACAATAAATGGACGGAAAAAACTAAATTATCTATTCGATTTGAAAGGTCGCACTTACAACACAAGAATGTCTACAATGATAATGGATGTTTAAACGATAAGTCTAATAGTTTCTTTCTTGAAGTAGAAAAGGTAGTACTTAATAGTATATATAAACACAACAATTTCGTGATTACATTATTTAGAAACGTTACAAACTCAAACTTTCATAAACTTTACTAAATATATGTGACGAGAATGCTGTACTTTGATCTACTAAACTTATGGTACGGCATTATATAGTCTTCGTTATATGTGCTGGTACCACTCGAACGTATTTTGTTCGCATAGTTACATTAAATAAACGGTACCAGATAACTGTCACATACTTTCTCCCAGTTGAAACTTTATACCTTCCCAAGATTAGCATAGGAGGTGGTTATTTAAAATTGCAAAAGTAAGAAAATGTTACCATGGAAAATATTAGATGCATGTAACGCACATCCATATTATATTATTATTATTATTTAAACTATTCGATCGATTTCGAACAAATTTGCACCAAACATGTCAATTAGCCCTGTATAGATGAACGAAAAACGGTTTTGAACAATTTTGAAAAACAACACTCTTTTTGGCAAAAAAAACACAAAAATATATTATTAATGTTATTATTATTATTATTACCTACACGAGAATTTTTAGAAAGATGCGGTTTTTTGCATAAGGTAGGGTACATTATGGGCTACAAATAAACCAAATTTTATCAAAATCGTTAGAGCCGTTTTTGAGAAATTTGGATTTTTCTCGTTTTTTGGCCGTTTTTGGGGGGTAAAACCCCTTACAAATGAAAAATTTGAAAAAATGAAACAAACGCCTGGAGATATTCCAAAACTACACCTGCATATCAAATTTCATCAAAATCGGACGGTTGGTATGGTCTCCAGATCTGTACACATCCTTACAGACATCACCAAAAAACCACTTTTTTGGGTTCAGGGAGCACCAAAACAAATAATTCCACTAAAAATATTTTTGGATTCAGGGAGCACCAACACAGATAATTCCACTAAACATTTTTTTTGGGATTCATGGAGCACCAAAACAGATAATTCCACTAAAAATTAAAATTCGAAAATTTTGAGGAAAACAATACTTTCTCCATATACTACGTAAAGGGTGGAGAAAGTAAAAAGGTGCTATCCTTCTTATAATCTATTAAAAACCCTCAACATTTTGTCATTAAGAAAGCTTTATGTGTGTAAGGTTTCCCGGATATTTTATAATCGAAGCTGTAATAATGCAACTCAACTGCTTTTTCATACGACAAGGAGAAGAACACAGTTATATATCAATTAACCGGAAAGGCTGACTGGATATGTTTTTTGAATTAACTTTGATCTATGGGCCCGAAAATTCTCAATTTAGTAATATTAAAAAATTTCAAACTGAAATCAAATTCGTTATATTTATTAAGTAATATTGTAAATAGATGGCAAATATTAAAGCAATTGCAAAAATTCTAAAGTAAATAAAACAATAATTTCTAAATTTGTATTGCAATTATTTGACTGTACAATATTTTAGAACTTCATTATTGTCCTTATTTTGTTTGTAAAAGGATGCCTGTGTACTAAATGTATATATATAAAAGCGAAATACCACTCACTCACTCACTGACTCACTCATCACGATTTCTCAAAAACTACCAAACGGATTGAAATGAAATTTGGTATGTAGCTTCCTCTAGGGCCATAGGCGCTCACTAAGAAAGGGATTGAAAAAATTAGAAATTTTAGGGGGGTTTGGGTTGATTAAAGTTATTAAAAAACGATTTCTTCGAAACTACCGAACGGATTGGAATGAAATTTGGTATGTACCTTCCTCTAGGGCCATAGGCGCTTACTAAGAAAGGGTATGAAAAATTTCGAAATTTTAAGAGGGGTTTGAGGGAGATCAAAGTTACTAAAATCATAATTTCAGATCTTTTGTTATTATGACAATAGTGCTTTTATTATTTAAGATCTATATATATAAAAGCCAAATACCACTCACTGACTGATCACTTAAAAAGAATACAATTACGTTAAAAAGACTGAAAATACCAACCACCACGGGTAACACCGTACGGGTCAGCTAGTATTTAATAAATATAAATGATGTAATGAATCTAAAGTACGTTTTTTTACTACGTTTGTTCTTTTAAAATAAAACATATTTTTCATTTTGAAGCAATATAAATAATTTCAATCGATCACAGAAATACCGCACATGTGTAAAATAGTTAGTCTAAAGAGAAATATAAATATCAGCCTCAGAAAACCGGAGGAAACTAGCATTAATAGAATTAAAGCTTTCAAACAGGAAGAAGTCAATCTTTATTTAAAAAATCTTAAAGAAGTTTTTATGAAAAATAAATATATGGAAGACAAAGTATTTAACGTTGACGAGACGGGAATCAGCACAGTGCATAAACCCGAACGTATCTTGGCGCCGAAAGGTGTGAAGCAAATAGGAGGTGCAATTTCTTGGGAAAGGGGGGAAAATGTAACGGTTTTATGTTGTTTCAATGCTGCGAGATCTTACGTACCACCTTTTTTTGCGTTGAATATTATGTGTGAATTTCAACTCACAGCAGATATTATTAGAAAATGTATCATAATTGTATAACTAAACTATTAGAGACCCCAGCGTGCTTACAACCTCAATCATATTTTGTAATATTATTTAAATAAAGGTACCATAACCTCAAATGTAATAAACGGTATATCCAGGAACTGGCACATATTTTCTTACAAACATATTTAAATTATTAAACAGATTCAGTGTTACTTGTAGGGTGGGGTAGGAGAGGTGATTTTTTTATTAAAGTAGGAGATTAACTAATAAATATTATTATTATTATTATCTAGAGAGAAAACTATTCGATCTATTTCGAACAAATTTGCACCAAACACGTCAATTAGGTTTTTATAAATGCACGAAAAAATTTTTTGAAAAATTTTGAAAAACAACTCTCTTTATTGCCAAAAAAAACACCAAAAATCAGTTATTATTATTATTAGCTAAACGAGAATTTTTACAAAGATGCTGTTTTTTGCATATGGTTAGGTACATTAAAGGCTACTAATAAGCCAAGTTTTATCAAAATCGTTAGAGCCGTTTTTTTATAAAAAAATAATAACTGATTTTTTGGGGATTTTTTTGCCAAAAAGGAGGTTGTTTTTCAAAATTTGTCAAAATTGTTTTTCGTGCATCTATACAGGCCTACTTGACATGTCTGGTGCAAATTTGTTTGAAATCGATCAAATAGTTTTCGCTCTAGCTTTGTACATACATACATACATACATAAAGACAGACATACAGACAGACATTTTGTAAAAACCACTTTTTTGGACTCA
>JAGFPH010003322.1:110510-128561 GCA_018207615.1 Philaenus spumarius | reverse complement strand
AAGCCAAATCCACTGACTCACTGATCACGATTTCTCAAAAACTTACTAAACGGATTGGAACGAAATTCCGTATGTAGCTTCCTCTAGGGCCATAGGTGCTCACTAAGAAAGGTTTTCAAAAATTCGAAATTTTAGGGAGGGTTTGTGAGCGTAAAATTACTAAATCACGATTTCTCTAAAAACTACTGAACGGATTTTAATGAATTTGGTATGTAGCTTCCCCTAGGGCCGTAGGTGCTCAATAAGAAAGGTTTTAAAAAATTCGAAATCTTAGGGGGGGGGGTCAAAGTTACTAAATCACGTTTTTTCCAAAACCACTAAACGGATTGGAACGAAATTTGGTTTGTAGCTTCCTCTAGGGCCGTAGGTGCCTTATGGTATGAAATTTGGCCCTAGGTACTCGCTAAGAAAGGGTTTTAAAATTTCGAAATTTTAGCGGAAGTTTGGGGTGTCATAAAAAATACATAGTGTAATATATTTATTTATATAATATATGTTTTGTTAATATACATTTAACTTTGATTTGTCCATCCGCGCAAAGCCGGATCGGGCCAGCTAGTTACAATATATATGTGTACTAACTTCTAGAGGGAATCTCAAACTAACATGCGACTCACTGACAGACAGACAGAAACTATAAAAGCCTTAAAATTAAGTACCGAAAGACTGATTTTTTTAAATATTAATATAATTTGTTCTTTGTATAATGTTTTTATTTCGCAAGATAGTTGTTACTTTTGCATTACAAACGACAAAAGTTGAAATTGGTTTATGTAAAGCCAGGCATCTTGCTTTGTAAAAACCTCATTAAAGGCTCGAATTACATAAACTTTTTAACGCGATAAAATACAAAAGCGATGAAGCGAAGTTTAACTTTTCGAGGTACGCTGCGTAGTTTCGAAAACAAATGGAATTATTAAAATTATAAATCAAAAGAACTGTCGGCAAACACGTAGTCTGATGATCCAACACGGAGAGAGATATGGTAGGCATATTTTGTTTTACTTGTTATTTATTGAAATTCTAATGCACATTAATGTCGAGTATTAATCCAGTTTCTTTGGACTTTTCATGATTTTTCACGCATCATCAAGATGTAAAATATTGATTTTTGAAAAATGTTTCAATAAACGTTTCGTTCACGGATTTTTAGACTATTCACCACCACAAATAATTTTAGCTCGGCCTACCGTTTTAGATAGATTTTTAAGTAGCCTACTCATTTAATTTCATAAACTACTTATTTAAAACATTTATTCGCCCTTTCCGCTAAGGATTGCAGTTATAACAAAATTTACAACAGTTTGAAAGAGCTTGATATTGGGAGCTACCAAAGGAGTAATTCATTTTATATTTTCACTTCAAATTTTTATTACAAGTTCAGAATGGTTGGTCGTATAAAAATTTCATTCATCAAAAAGTTTTTGATATGAGGTTTTCCATAACGAATGGATACTGTGCCAATTTATACTACTCATGGGATTATTTATTGCAGTAGTTTTATGCCAAGGGTCTGGTGTAGTGGCGGCCATCTTTGGTTTTTTCCCGCAAGAGCAATGCTAAATTTAAAACCATTCATTTAGTTTATTTTTTGTCATAGAATTGTTTGCATTGACTCGTTTCAACCACAGTCACAATGCGCATCCGTTTTGCGTTTCACTTGTTTTTAAATCCCGTTCATTTGTCACGTGTTTGACATTTTTAAAGTACCAAGTTTGAACTTTTTCCCTTACAGAATAAAAAAATGTATAACTAAAAGTGAATCGCAAGCCGGAACAGCAATTTTATAAAGAATAATCAGGTCTTTTTCAGATGGACTCAATTACAAAAGATGGATTTATAAAATGGTTTTGAATGAGGCAATGTCAAAGTGCTCAGCTGCAAGAAATTGCACTGTTTAGATGCGGCTATAGGGTGAAGTCGCCGGTTGTTTTCTCTTTTACTGGAGCAGACCCTTAAGGGAGGGTTGCCTCCTATGAGCGCAATGTCATACGAGCGCCATGTCCATCTAGCGCCCACTCTCGGGTTGACGAGGGTCAGAGAGGGGTTGACAGGTCTAGGAGCTTTCCAACGAGCGCCGCATTTCTGTGTCACCCCCTTCGACCACCTGTACTTGTTAGTATTTATTTACTGATCGATGAATTGGCACGATCAGTGACATCGAAAAACATTCCTTAAATATGACCCATATGCTTGTATTTAAAACCTTTCTTATAGATAATCGCAACGATATATAGTTTATAATATTACAGTAACGTTATTTCAATAGCCGTTGTCGGAATTGTAAAACTAGAACTAAAAAATGATAAAAATATAACAAATTATTTCCAAAAATATTCTTAAACAAAATACCTCCCAAATCTTTTATTTGGTATTTTACCAGGTGCTATTTACTGAATCACTGCTTCTAGTAAGTTGTAGAGATACCTAAATATGAAACACCTCAATTCTGTCCTAAATTAAACGGTAATTTTTGTAAGCAGTGCCATACGTGTTATAAGCACGTGTATAAACAATTTAATATGCCAGTATTAGGTCATGTCCCTCAAAAGGGTCGCCGGAATACTACCCCCCGTAAAACTACCCCCCCCCCCCCAAGCAGGTTCCTACGTCATTTTGACGTCAGAGATCAGGGGGGGGCAGTTTTCCAGTCACGCACACTCAAGTTTCGATATAATTAGAATAAAAAAAAAACTAGAGGACTAACCTAAACTGTTTAGTCACAGTATGTTGCCGATAACAGTATAATTGTAGGAACCTGCTTGGGGGGTAGTTTTCCGGGGGGTAGTATTCCGGCGAACCGCTTTTGCTAGGGGGGTAGTATTCCAGTCGCGGACACGGCTCCCATATTGGTTAGTTGGCAGATTTCGTGACGTCACGTTTCACCTGGGGGGTAGTTTTCCGGGGGGTAGTATTCCGCATCCCCCCTCAAAAGCGGATTTAATATTTCTAAATAAAACTTGAATAGTTTAAAGAAAATGTCAACTTTAATACCTCTTAAATATTCTGTTAGTGGAAGAAAAGTGCGAAAAGGTTCATTGTTAGCGCCAGCCAGGATTGCGTGCCCACTTATAATCAAAGGCACCTCTAAATCAAGATGGGCCTATCACGAATCATCGCACATGGTATACGCATGCTTATATTACGTTTAATTTAGGGTTTTATAACATTTGTAGCTGATTTGAGGGGATTCATATTTAGGTCAGAAGTAAATACTACAAGAAGTACAGGTGGTCGAAAGGAGTGACACAGAAATGCGGCGCTCGTTGGAAAGCTCCAAGACCTGTCAACCCCTCTCTGACCCTCGTCAACCCGAGAGTGGGCGCTAGATGGACATGGCGCTCGTTGGTCAGGGCGCTCGTAGGAGGACACCTAAGGGAGTTACTGTGAATTTTCAGATTTCAACAAATGTTTCCAATTTCTACTCTCTTGGTCCCATTTTGTTCATAAACGAACTCGACAACGATTTTTGAGTTGACGGTGGTTCGGGGTCTAGGGAGCACGGATCGAAAAACTACGCCGAAATAAGTTGCAAAATCCACTTAAAAATCGCTTCTCATGTGTTAACACCATATTTACTCCAGTCACACACCATGTAAAATGTAAATACAGATAATAACGAAATTTAATAAACAATGACCTGACAGCTGTTTTCAAAGTTTACTATAATTTACAAACATGCATGTAAGTGTTCACTATTTTATTTAAATATTTACTAAATAGAATATTATGTGTACAGTTGAGCATGGGACATGCTTATTTACTCAAAATTAATTAACAATTCACATTTTGTTCATTCAATATTTAAAAAAAAAAAAACTTTATTATTATTTACTGCTTTGTTGTGTAAACGTAAAATTTAAAAATAAAACTTTGCTAAAACTAAAAACCTAACAAACTAAAGACACAATTAACTTTGTTAAATAACGACCAAATAAAATATAAAAGTCACAAACACAAAAACGAAATAATGATTACTAAAATCATATTTTTATGAAAATACAAGTTTAACCTTACCATTTATTACTTACTAGCTGACCCGTACGGCGTTGCCCGTGGTGGTTGGTATTTTCAGTCTGTTTAACATAATTGTATTCTTTTTAAGTGTTCAGTCAGTGAGTGGTATTTGGCTTTTATGTATATGATCTGAAATAATAAAAGCACTATTGTCATAATAATAAAAGATCTTAAATTATGATTTTAGTAACTTTGATCCCCCCCAAACACCTCCTAAAATTTAGAAATTTTTCATTTTTTGAACCCTTTCTTGTGAGCACCTATGGCCCTAGAGGATGCTAAATACCAAATTTCATTCCAATCCGTTCAGTATTTTTGAAGAAGTCGTTTTTTAATAACTTTGATCCTCCCCAAACCCCCCTAAAATTTCGAATTTTTTCAAACCCTTTCTTAGTGAGCATCTATGGCCCTAGACAAAGCTACATACCAAATTTCATTCCAATCCGTTCTGTAGTTTTGAAGAAGTCGTTTTTTAATAACTTTGATCTCCCCCAAACCCCCCTAAAATTTCGAATTTTTTCAAACCCTTTCTTAGTGAGCACCTATGGCCCTAGACGAAGCTACATACCAAATTTCATTCCAATCCGTTCGGTAGTTTTTGAGAAATCGTGATGAGTGATTCAGTGAGTCAGTGAGTCAGTGGGTTTTGGCTTTTATATATATAGATAGGCAACTACCAAAAGTTAAAATTATAAGTATGGTTTAATGATGATAAGTATGGTTTAAGTTTATAAGTATGGTTGTGATTTTGAAAATTAATGTTTTTTTTAGGTTTTAGTAAGTGTAATGTGTGTTTGACTTGCGTCTACGAGGGACGCCAGACCTCTCTTAATAAATTCAGCATGCGTACACCCCCTGCTGGGAAATATGAAAGTAAAATACATCGACGTTTATGTCATGTTGGGTGAACATTGTCGTTTACCATAATCGATTCCCACCTGCCCTCAGACACTTCCGCCTGGTAATATATTCTCCTTACTTGCCCATGTACCGTACCCTTTAAATCTCCTTCATTTCCATAGCTCACTCCAAAATAGACATCGTTTTTATCGTGTAAAGTGTGCCACTTTTTCACAACGTTTTTGTTTCAACTTTTATACCAAAATATTATTACGACGGACTTCTTGAACCCGTCCAACAACACTCGACTTCTTCCGATTGTATTGCACAAATCAACCAGCAGACATTTTGCATTAGGTAACAAATAGCTGTCGTACTTTCAATTGTATCCATATGTTTACAACAGTAAGTTTTCTATAACGCTCCTATGTAAAATTCGAATAAAACGAAAATCATAATGTAAATTTTCTTTTTTCAAGTAATTTAATTCAAAATCACATTTTTCTTTCTGCTTATAAGCAATTTTATATTTAGGTAATACGATCATTCACAAGTTATAGTTTGGGAGTACATATCAAATAATTGACCGAGCAAAGCGTGGTCTCCGTTTTAGCTTGACCGTTCGGCATTTCGTCTGTCTGTCTTTCTGTCTCACGATTACGGCCAAAAGCCTTTACCGATTGTAGTGATTTTTTGCATGAATGTTCCTTATTCCTAGGCCGAGCGATGTGTGTGTACGGTTTATTCCGTTTTCCATTTTTAACCCCTTTAATTAAATTAAAAACGGTGGCCGCACCGTTCCTTCAGTGTAAGCTTTTTTCCAAAGCCATCGTCTTCACCGTAAGTCGAATTGAAAAACTAATAACATTTTGCTTAGCAAATTTGATATTCTAAATAATTGTTTTCTTGAGTTTTCCGTATCTCTAACGGTAAGCTCACAAAATGGCCTCAAAAACGCAATGGTCACTGGTTGCAATGGTCAGTGACCGGTGCAACGTCAAAATGGCCTAAAGCCAACTGTTTTTAAATTTTTTAAACTTTGTTTTTTGTTTTTAATTATATGTGCAATAATTCGTGTTTGGTTTGTGTGTGTGTGTGTGTGTGTTTGTGTTAAATTATGACGTGCTCACGTGTGAGTAAAATTTTATAAAACCTGAAGATGGGAACGTGTTCCTGAAACGCGTGTAGTATTACACTACATAAAATAAGTTGCAAGACGGAAACAAGGTATATATATATATATATTAATATTATAAATATACATTATTTAGTTAATATGGTGAACACAGTTAAATGTCCATTCATTCTAAATACATACATTCAATATACATAAAATGTTTGTTCATCAGTCTACGCCTAACCTAAAATGATTGTGTGTATGTTTAATTTATTTTACCTGTCTTAACGGCAGCATACATACAATAACTTTAGGTTAGGCCTACACTTAAAATTACTTTCTAGGACTAACCTAAAATTTCACCGCTTGACGATAATTTCTGAACCACGCCGGACGGAACCGATCATCTCTCAATTTAAATTGATGAACCGAAACACATACGTTTTGAATGTATTCACATTCATTGCATTAGCAACCAATTTGATAACGCTTTTTCGTTACTCGTATTTTATATTTATCATTGCCACAGCAACCAATTAATGACACTTTTTTCGTCACGCATTACATTTTCCATTTCTTAACTCCTACTGCAACCCCCGTCAAGGAATTTCGTTCCAATAACCGACCTGCACTAACAAAGCTCTTCATTTCCTTTCTGGGGATATCTACGGCAGTCATCCAAAGTCATCTCGAGATATTTAACTTGGTTTTCAGTGGCTATAATTGATTTTTTAAGCATTTATTTTTGAAGTTTACATGAACCAACTTTTATGCAAAGAGGTTGCTCTTTTTCTAATTTAGATTTTGCAATTTATCAATCGCTTCCTGAAATTTCGTCAGTAAAGGTCAATGTGGTGTATCATTGTATTCTATTACCAGATTGTGGTATATTGTACAGCAGGAAAATGATTGGTTCCAGTACTCTTCCTTGTTGCAATCCAGCGATTCTTTTACTTTCTCACTATACTATAGTATAGAGAAAGTATAGTGATCGCAAAAAAAATCGATGTTGAGATTTTTGTGGAAATATCCGTTTTGGGACCCCCTGAGTCCAAAAAAGTGGTTTTTACAAAATGTCTGTCTGTATGTCTGTATGTCTGTATGTCTGTATGTCTGTATGTCTGTATGTCTGTATGTATGTCTGTATGTATGTATGTATGTCTGTATGTATACAAAGCTAGAGAGAAAACTATTGGATCGATTTCAACCAAATTTGCACCAGACATGTCCAGTACGCCTGTATAGATGCACGAAAAAGGGTTTTGAACAATTTTGAAAAACAACCCCCTTTCTGGCCCAAAAACCCCAAAAAAATCAGTTGTTATTTTTTTATAAAAAAACGGCTCTAACGATTTTGATAAAATTTGTCTTTTTTGTAGCCTTTAATGTACCCTACCATATACAAAAACCCGCATCTTTCTAAAAATTCTCGTTTAGCTAATAATAATAATAATAACTGATTTTGAGGGGTTTTTTGGCCATAAAGCGGATTGTTTTTAAAAAAATTTCAAAACCTTTATACGTGCATCTATAAAGACCTAATTGACGTGTTTGGTGCAAATTTTTTCGAAATCGATCGAATAGTTTTCTCTCTAGATAATAATAATAATATTTATTAGTTAATCGCCTACTTTAATAAAAGTATACAAAGCTAGAGAGAAAACTATTCGATCGATTTCAGCCAAATTTGCACCAGACATGTCCAGTAGGCCTGTATAGATGCACGAAAAAAGGTTTTGAAAATTTTTGAAAAACAACCCCCTTTTTGGCCAAAAAACCCCCAAAAAATCAGTTATTATTTTTTTATAAAAAAAACGGCTCTAACGATTTTGATAAAATTTGGCTTATTTGTAGCCTTTAATGTGCCCTACTATATACAAAAACCGGCATCTTTCTAAAAATTATCGTTTAGCTAATAATAATAATAATAACTGATTTTGGGGGGTTTTTTGGCCATAAAGCGGGTTGTTTTTAAAAAAATTTCAAAACCTTTTTACGTGCATCTATAAAGACCAAATTGACGTGTTTGGTGCAAATTTTTTCGAAATCGATCGAATAGTTTTCTCTCTAGATAATAATAATAGTAATATTTATTAATTAATCTCCAACTTTAATAAAAAACTATCCTACCCCACCCTACAAGTCACAGTGAATCTGTTTAGTAATTTAAATGTGTTTGTGAGAAAGTATGTGCCAGTTCCTGGTACCGTTTATTATATTTGAATAGACATTTTCCTTTTTAACCCTAAAGGATCAGCCATTCGGCCAAGAACTTACAATTTTAGTATATTGTATGAGAAACATTATTGAACCTCCGATTCTAATTAATACAATACGTTAACAAATAATATCCCTCAATTACACGTTTGCGTTGTTTCGATAACAGATTCAACAACTAATCGGATCTGTTGTATAACGGCACCGCGGATTATTTAGCATTCAGGTAGTTAAGGAAAACGGCTTTACTCGGATGAGGTGAATAACGCACTAGATAGGATGAAGAGATTCAAAGGAACTGCTAAGTATGTTATGGGTGTACTAAGCAGAGCTAGCTTGCAAACGTACGATTCACAGATCAATAATCAAAGTTCCGCGTATTTTGTGTTGGAGCTGACTGTTGCTGTGTATAGGAGAGAGTTTGGGTAAAGTAGGATTATTCATACAGTTGATTGTAAATAAAGTAATCACTTACACAAATTAACTTTCACGAAATCAGTGTTTTTCACAAGTAATGTCACACCTCACACAACTATTTTGCTCAGTAAAAAATGAACAAAATTATCTTGGAAGCCTCCGTAACTAATGGATTATTAGCGAATTTCCGTAGTAAAAATGGGCTATTGCAGTGACCCTTATGGTGAGACATAAGGTCGGGAGTAGCAAATGAGCACCGATCATGGTCCCCAGAACACGTTTTGAGGGTCATTAAAAATCATATACATTATAATTATGTATATATATACAGGGTGTTTACAAACTCACTGGAAATATTTTGTGTATTTGTTCCTTAGGTCAAGACAATCAAAAAACGTCATATAAATATGGGTCTGACATGAATAGATTTCTGTCTGTCCGACTGTTTGTGTTTTTTACAAATTACTTTATAACTTGAGTACTGTTTTAGATATAAACTTCAAATTTGGCACGAACGTGTACCTTGGTAGGTCAAACAAGTGTATAAAATTGTTACGATATCTTAAACAGTTTTAAGATGGCCGCCATTTAAAATCTTTGATGTTAAATTTCACGAAAACCGTAATTTTTATAAAAAAATGTTACCAGTCGTAAAAAATGTAGAATTTTAAGACGAACAATATCATACTTTATTTGCTACAATCGGATAATAAATAACTGAGTAACGAGACATTTACTGAAATAAATATCATACAAAATTTGCACGAAACAACAATTAGCCGTGTACAGTTGTTACATAATTAGGTAAATGTCTCATTACTCGGTTTTTGAGTAATTTAGGTTTGCAATTTTCAAACAGCCTCCTTTTTAAAACGCGTGATTGATATAATCGTTTATTTTTCTTGAGACAGATCATTGTTAAGTTAATCTTCATGCCAAGTTCGAACTCAATCAGTCAAACCTTTATCTAGATATGAATTATATTGTAAAAAAACAAAATGGTGGATATAAGGAAAACCAAGCGTTTAAGGGTACATATTAAGGCTCTACTTTACCTTGAATAAAACTCCCGAGTGTACAGTATGATTTTAATGCAAAAAGCCTGATTCAAGCCGCAAAATCGTTGAAAAATTCATTCGTAATACCGTGTTTCGGATTCTATTTATAAATTAATAATCTGGGAAACTACTTTAAGTTATAAAGAAGGCTTTATATTTTTTACGGGTTAGCATATGGAAATTATTGCTTAAAACTCCCAAAAAAATGCGTTAAAAATAATCGATTTTTACTCATTTAAACTGTTGATTAAAAGGAGTTGCCGACGATTTCTTTCAATTATGAGATATAAGAGAAAAGCACAAAGCCTTTAAGAACAATTTAAGATGTTTCACAACTTTTTAGGTTGAAAAACGGCGTCCGAAACACGGTAATACGAAGTGCATATTTTTGCTGTTTTACGCAAGGTATAGAAGACCCTTAATAGGTACTCTCTTATTCATTTTTATGTAAGGAACCCACCCAGAAACATTTTCACCTCTATTACTTCGATAGGAAATATGGACTAAAAACGAATTATTTTACATAATTTTACATTGCTCACCCTTCATGTTATTTGGTGGATGTGCTGAAGATGTGTAGTAGGTGTTCAGAAATGTTTGTATATGGACCAAAACCTACCGTTTAAAACAAGGGGTAAGTTCCCATTCACAGTTGGTACTGGACAAAGGGAATGTATTCATGCGCATTACAGTTAACACAGATATCTTTCCCTTTGGGACCTGTACCATTTATTCTTTGGTAGTTACTGACTGATATACGTTCCCATGGGCGCCCATATGATATTTTTTAGGGGGGGGCTAGACCGGGGTACGGGGCTTCACTGCTAAGGACGCACATGTGAGCTTGACACTGAACACCATGAGAATCGGCCGACGCACAGTGCATTGCACGCCAACCCCAGTACCGGTAGAATTTTCAATACACAGAACATTGCTTGCTTCGCACGCCAACCCAAGTACTGGTAGAATTTTCAATACACAGAACATTGCGTGCTTCGCACGCCAATATTAAGCCTATGTGCTATGGACGCACAAGTGCGTCCGCTTTAAAATATTAGTGATTATTACGTAGAAAGGTTAAAAAATAAAATATATAATTAATTTCTACTCATTTAGACTATAAATATAAAAAATAAAAGGTCAGTTCCTAGCATAGGAAATACGAAATTTGGTAGCAGTGAATGTGTTAAGGAGTTCCCTCCCCTCCTTCGGCAAAATGAGTCCACGGATACTTTTGATGACCTCCCCAAGAAAACTTTTAAAATTTGGGAAGCCAATTTGGCTGTTCAGGTGAAATATTAACCCACACAGCATTGAGTCTGTACCTTAACACCGTCAGTGAATACACAAAGACCTATAACACTCCCAGAGGCCGCACCAAGTAGTGACTCAGCAGTTCATGCTTGAACTCTTGTGAAAAATCAAATAAGAATATGTAAAATCAAATGGCACATAACATTTAAAGCATATTTTAGTGCTAATCTCTTTAAAAAAATACCTGACTACAATTAATAATATACACTAGTGGACCCGGCAATGCTTCGCTATTGCTTGATTTACCTAACCTAGAATTATATTCAGTTTTTGATCCAAATCAGTTGTTGATCAAAATCAGCTGTTGATCAAAATCAGCTGTTTTAAGCTTTAAATACGAACAGCTGTTTTTTGTGCCCCTGATAAAATCAAAAGAAATCTTTCTTCTTCTTCCTTAAGATTGACCTTCCATAAGATTAACATTGAAACTTTGAGGGCCACTGGGGCGTATCCCTGAGGACCGATGTAAATTATAATCGGATTCTGCTCATCTACAGGACACTACCTTTCTAACGGTAGGCCTATGCGCGAATTTCTCCTACGATGCACACAAGCTGAGAAAAAAGGACGACAAGTTTTGTGCTTGCCTATTAATATATAGATATTTCCCTTCCCCTGGTAGCTAGGGGGGCGTGGTCCCCCTGTGCCCATAGGTATTTGCGCCCATGTACGTTCCAAGTTTTAAAACACTCTGTATAGAAAATGACAACGGCGGAGCGGAAACTGAAAAGAAAGATCACATTAAAACAACTATAAAACACAGGACTAGATAAAAGGAAGTGAGGAATGCGTTTAAATACAGTTTCATCATAAACATTCGTGACAGTTGCGTGTTTTAAACAGGGCAGGTACGTTTCTGACCCACGGGGTGTTACGCACCGACGCCCACGGATTGCAACATCCGCAAGGGTATGGAGTTTGGCTATGGCGGTCATGGGAGTCAACACGCCGGTCTGCGCCACTACCATGCGTAATGTCGATTTATTCCTCCAATACAACGTAAACACATAACTTGCAATAAAGAAAACCTTCGATACTATAGTACGTTCAGCGATAGTTTGCTGTAAATCGCTACCTATGACGGATGACAGGGAAAGACATGGGCAATTAAAACCTCTTAATACATGTTTTATTAAATCACATGTGTATAAGTTAAAAATTTAACTACAAAAACGCATTCTAAGTCTAAATTTAAAGCTTCAAAATGGCCACAGAACACAGCGATTTACTGGAAACTCTTGCTGAACGTACTATAGTATCGATTGTCGTTATTTCCCAACTTAAAAGTTTAGTCCAACATGGTAGCTTGCTTTCTTTATCACTATTACAGTTTCCATTATTATTTAACACTAAGGGAACCCGTGCGTGCTTCGCACGCCAACCCCGTTGGAACCTTCTGTACACATAATCATGTTATGTTTTCTTTATAATAAAGGTTTAAGATTAGTAATAAACCCCAAAGCTAAGGTGGTAAATAACGTTAAATTTTCAAATAAAATTATTTCGTATATTTTATAACAGCAGTTATAATAAAGGTTAAAAGAACCAGCAAGGCTCAGGTCTACACTTCAATAAAAACCTAACCTAAAAGTTAGAAACGCAAACAATCGCTTCAAAGTTTGAAATCAGATGTTAATGGAAATATTGGAGCAAACAGCTGTTTTATCTGTTATTTTGTTAAATTGGTTACTATGGTAATAAATGTAAATGCATGTGTTGGTTCATCAGTCTAGGTGTAACCTAATATTTTTACCGACTACTTACAAATATTGAAATAAAAATCTTTATATATATAAGCGAAATACCACTCACTCACTCACTCACTCACTCACTCAATGACTCACTCAACACGATTTCTCAAAAACAACCGAACGGATTGAAATGAAATTCGGTATGTAGCTTCCTCTAGGGCCATAGGTGCTCACTAAGAAAGGGTTTTAAAAAATTCGACATTTTAGGGTGGGTTTGGTTGAATCAAAGTTATTAAATCACGATTTCTTCAAAACTACCGAACGTATTGGAATGAAATTTGGTATGTAGCTTCATCTAGGGCCAAAACTAAATAAAATTTCAGGAAGATCTAAATAAAATTTTAGTAAAGAAACAAAATTTAATTATTTTATATTTTTTTATTTTTATTTTTTTTTTACCATTTTCAGTGGGATCTCCCCTTAAGTCGCTAATTAAACATTTTAAGTAGAAAGATTTTTTTAAATATCGTTTAAATTTAAAAAAAAAGTTTTTTATGAAAAAATATTGTTACCTTAACAAATTTGCATTACTAGCAGAAGACTTTTTATTGAAAATATTATTTTAATATGCAATGCCTGCTGAACAATATTTCTGGTATTATGAAATTTTGTTGTTGGTAAAAATTGGGGAAAATGGAAAAAGATTAATAAAAGAAAAACTATAGGGAGAGTGATTGGAACACTCAGAGAGTGATTGGAGTAATTGGTGGAGGGTCATTAAACGTTTGTCAAAAATTTTCTGTGGGCTAAAATCTACCGTTTAAAACAAAAAAACTTCCAATGTATTTTTGATAATTTCACTGAGGTATTGTTTGTTGTATTGTAGGTTTTCTCGGTGCTTTGTATTTGTATATATATTAAATTATATGTATATATAATATGTTGTATTGCATGTTTATGTATTATGTGTACTGCATGTTTATATATGATGTACTGTACGTTTTTATATGTTAAATTATTATCTTTATATATGCCGTATAATATAATGTTTAATTGTTAATTTGTATAAGTTAAATTACATGTTTATATAATGTTGTATTATAAGTTTAATTGTTTGATTATATATATTAGGTTATATTTTTATATATGTTATGTTGTATGTTTATAAACATATACAATGATCATATTTGATATATTTTAGTTGCATTCTTTGGTCACGGCCCAATAAAATTAGAAAAAAATGTGGATATTTCTTTACCAAATATTTTTCATATAGTTTAGTGTATTTATGCAGGGTTTTAGAAGATAATTATTGAATTACTAATATTTAAGAATGACTGAATGATACTCGAAACGCGTCATATGAAGTGGTAATAGACTATATTTCATAAACATTAAGGATTGTTCGGCAGTATCACCTCACAAACAAGGTAAATGAATTAGTAATTAATTAATAACAATCCAGATCGGCTATAAGCAAAATAAAATCAATTATTGAACTTGACTTTTGAGAAAATATATTGATAAAATAAAAATTGAACACAGAAGTTTATTAACCCAAACGCGTTTCAACGGCTAAGTTATCCTTTGATTACTGCAGCTCGGGCAACACTGAAGATGGCGACCTACGTTGAAACGTGTATGAGTTAATACACTTATTAGTTGAAAGATTCTGTGTTCAAGTTTTATTTTATCGGCATGGTTTTAGTTTTATTCATTTTTGCCTACCTATAAAAAAAACTAAAGAGACAAAAATTAAAAATCAGAAAGGTGCTTATTTTATTATAAGTCCAAATAAAAGCGGCGAAATATGTGTAACATTATGTTTGTGTAATACATTGTATGTTATATTTGTTTGTTGTAATGAAGATTTTTATGTTGTATACGTGTATGTTGTACTGTGTTTTTGTATTCGACATTTTTTATTTGTATATTTACATTATATGTGTATACGTTGCATTATATATTTCACTCCATTTTTGTATTCTTCATAGTGAATTAATATGTTGGATTTTATGTTTTACTTTGGTATTGGATATATATATACATAGTTATACACAACTTTGTGTATCAAGTTACATGTTGCATAGCATGTGTATAACTTATAGTTGCATTCTACTTTAGTATGTTGCATTTTTGATAGTACGTTTTTGTATAATTTATGTGGTATACCATTTGTGTAGTGTATGCTTATAATATTGTGTATTCTAATAATACACATATTCAAGTTTTGATGAAGCTTCGTATATACCCTATAAACACAAGGCTGTGGCAAGGAAAAATTTTCGGGAGGAGGGGTCACGTCAGGACCAAGGATTTGAATCTAAACCCTTTTAACATGTTCACTGCTAAGGACGCACACGTGACCTTGACACTGAACACTATGAGAAGCGGCCGACGCACAGTGCATTGTATGCCAACCCCCGTATTGGGAGAATTTTCAATACACAGAGCATTGCGTGCTTCACACGCCAACCCCAGTATTGGGAGTATTTTCAATACGGAATGCATTGCGTGCTTCGCACGCCAACCCTCGTATGGGAGTATTTTCAATACACAATGCATTGCGTGCTTCGCACGCCAACCCCCGTATTGGGAGTATTTTCAATACACAGAGCATTGCGTGCTTCGCACGCCAACCCCCGTGTTAGGAGAATTTTCAATACACAATGCATTACGTGTTTTTTTAGAGTAAAGTATATTGGTTGAACTTTCATAGTTTTCTTATTTTGGATAAGATCAAGCTCACAAGAGAGTAAGGCTGTAACCTTCTGCGTCCACGTGTGTTGTACGTTGTAGTTTAATCAAGCAAATCTAAATATCAGTATGCATGCAATGCACAATGATGTCAAATATGTTGCTGGATCCTCTGTTGTGTTGTCTATTTTATAATTTAATTTGCACTTTTTAAAATTAGTATTAGTTTTACTACTAAATTTCGGGATTTCGGGGGGGGGGGGGGGGACAAACATGAGACAATCGGCATACCATTCGGATAAGTGGTTCTCGAGAAATATAACACCAGACAGAAGGTGTGTTCGTACAAAGATATGATTTTAATAATTGCTCATTTAATTATTCGCTTGATGCGATCACATTATTTGGTGGCTAAAAGTTTTCGAAACAGCAATTTACCAACTCAAAATTAGAAGCTTCTGATTGATTAGGTTTTTCAAAATGAGAGCACGATGACAACAAAGGGACAGTGTTTACGCATGGAAATCACTTTACCGGCTATCACTCTCCGGTCCTTTGATCGCTTCTCGATCAGCAGGCGTACAAAGTCGGGGTCTAATAAGGGCATTCGCGTCAAACTGTTTCAAAAATAAAGTCCATCAACATCGGCTGTGAACATGCGGTTTGTGACGTGCATGGGTTAAAGAAAACTAATCATGAATAGATTCAACTGAGGCTTCGATTTGTTCTAGAGGTTTTAATTTAAATACTCAAATATGATACAACTAATGAAACTCGTTGTATCGTTTTAATATCGTTATAAAATATTATACGTTGAAAAATCAACAGAGCAAATTACGGGATCCTCAATTAGTATTTTGCCATGGTTATTTCAAGCTTGAAATCCCAACTTATAACAAAGTGTTAAAGAATAAATCATAATTAATTACCTTCATTTGCAACCTTTAAATATTAATCGAAACAAGGCGATTAAGTTTATCTATATATATAAAAACGAAATACCACTCACTCACTCACTCACTCACTCACTGACTCACTCATCACGATTTCTCAAAAACTACCGAACGGATTGAAATGAAATTTGGTATGTAGCTTCCTCTAGGGCCATAAGTGTTCACTGAAAAAGGGTTTTAAAAATTGGAAATTTTAGGGGGGTTTGGGGGGTAAAATTTACTAAATCACGATTTCTCCAAAATTATCGAACAGATTGGAATGAAATTTGGTATGTAGCTTCCTCTAGGGCCATAGGCGCTCGCTAAGAAAGGGTTTAAAAAAAATATACATTTTAGGGGGGTTTGGGGGGATAAAAATTATTAAATCTCTATTACTGTTACTTGGAAGATGTTCTTCAAACCTCCCTGTCTGCCCTATACAAAAACACCCACATTCATAAGAATTGATCCTGATGTATATCCCTGACTTTTGTTCCAACGGTGTTTTTATGTATTTATATTGTTCTTTGTATTGTGCGGAACGACATGGTTACATCTATCTTCCTCAGCGTGTTGGTTAGGATGGTTAGGATAATTCAGATTCAGTGGATCTGAAGGTCTTTTTACCATCTTTTTCTTAGTCTTTTTTTTATTATAGTCTACTTTTCTCTAATAATATGACATCTCTAGAGCTTTCCCACTTTCTGTTTTTACAGTGAGATGTGATCAAATCTAACTGAACCAAGACTAAACCATTTTCCCCCTGCAAACAATTTATGAAACCACATAACGGATTAAGAATTTAATGTATTATTATTGAATTATGTTTGTTGTTAAGGGCTTTTCGAAATCTGATGAAAACACGTTTAGTTATTCGTTTATTCACGAGGCATATTACAATGTTTTATACTTCGGCATTGCAAGACAATACAAGGAAAACAACATTCCAGACATAATAAAGAAACAAATCAACTTCAATTTGAGATCGTGTCTAAAGGAGGAAGCACAATGATTCCGGTAAACTTATCACTTAGCAACCGCAGCCGAAGCATTTGAATTGAATCCTTAAGGGTCTGCTGTAGTGGCGGCCATCTTGGATTTTTATCCCATAAGAGCAATGTTAAATTTCAAACCATTTATTTCGTTTACTTTTTATCATAAAATTGTTTGCAAGGTCTCATTTTAAGCACAGTCACAATACGCATCAGTCTTGCAATTTACATTTTTTTTAAATGCTTTTGATTTGTTATATAATTGACATTTTGTAAGTACAAAGTTTGAATTTTTTTCCTAACACAATACAAAATTAATAGTGAAAAATAATTTGCAAGCCGGATCCGAAATTTTATAAATAATTCACTTGTTTTTTCAACAATCAATTACAAAAGATAGACTTATAAAATGGTGTGAAATGAGGCAATGTCAAAGCGATCAGCTGCAATAAATTGCACTGTTTAGATAGGGATACAGTGAGAAGCGGTTGCGTTTCCGGTTGCTTTCTCGTTTACTGGAGCAGACCCTTAACTTGAATATATTACGTTTGATTTTACAAAATAATGCAACAAGTTATGTAACAATATGTTGACAAACGTCAATATAAAATAAACTGTATCAGTTAACTGACACAAACTTTCTCCCAACTTACTGTAGTCAAAATAATATTGTTTTTAATCACTTTATTTACTACTTTTTAGAACAAAACAGAAAAATAATATTCTACCTACGTCAATCGTATAAAAAAATTATTGTCC
>JAGFPH010003322.1:37041-49123 GCA_018207615.1 Philaenus spumarius | reverse complement strand
GCTGGAGAATATTCAGCTTACCCGTTCCTAGCTGGAGAATATTCAGCCACCCTCGTCCTTTTGAACCGCGATAATCGGGAATTAATCACCAGTCCGGTTATCTGTGCCGCGTCGTAGCACGACCCAGAAGGGTAGCTATAAGGGAAGATATTTTCCCTCCGGCCTCTCCCGGAAAGGAGCTTTTGGCAGTGATGAGCTATGAAGGGTAGAGTGTAAAACTTTTGTTTCGCTCCTGAACGCCCAACCAATCTGAGCCAGAAACCTTTCCCGAAATTCTAGTTTGCCGGACCCCTGGAACGAAACCCAGCCCGATTAGAGTAAATTCCGGCACAACCCTCGGTGACTGTTATAGCGCGGCAACGCTGCCGCGAAATACACGTCACAAAGTGATGAATTTTAACTACATTTACTAGTCAGAGTTGACTATACCTAGGGAAAGTATACTCTTACTGCCTTGATGTAGTAAAAGTTGACTCTGCCTAGGTAAAGTCGACTCTTAATGGTCATTTCAGTATAAATTGATTAAAAAAGAAAAGTGATGAATTTTAACTACATTTACTAGTCAGAGTTGACTATACCTAGGGAAAGTATACTCTTATTGCATTGATGTAGTAAAAGTTGACTCTGCCTAGGTAAAGTCGACTCTTAATGGTCGTTTCAGTAAAAATTTATTAAAAAAGAAAAGTGATGAATTTTAACTACATTTACTAGTCAGAGTTGACTATACCTAGGGAAAGTATACTCTTACTGCCTTGATGTAGTAAAAGTTGACTCTGCCTAGGTAAAGTCGACTCTTAATGGTCATTTCAGTAAAAATTGATTAAAAAAGAAAAGTGATGAATTTTAACTACATTTACTAGTCACAGTTGACTATATCTAGGGAAGGTATACTCTTATTGCCCTGATGTAGTAAAAGTTGACTTTTTGCAATGAAACGGTCTACTACCTAATAAAAAAACAAATTTTTATAAAACAAAGAGAGATAAAAAATGTTTATCATTTAATACAGCAAGGTAAAGTGGACACTTCGAGTTGCAGAGCACATCTTTCTTCTGACACAAGCATTTCTTGGATTGGCATTTAGTGTTTCAAGATCATTTGAAAACCCCTTGTCCACTTCCAAGTGATTGTAAAGTTGCAACAGTGCTCACAACTATTGTTTTATCCATGTTGTATTTATCCATCAGCTATTGATTAATCTAACCTGAATCCTTGGTCACTATTGCAACAAAGAGACTAGTAATGGCGACAAAGATATGCGCGAGCAGTTACATTTGGAGAGTAACATCTCTGAATCAACTCTTACTAATTCACAGCAAGCATAGTTAACTCTTCCTAAAAGTTGATCTGTTTATTTTCAATCAACTTTTACTCATACTTTTAGTAGAAGTTTGCTCTTCCTAGGCGTAGTCAACTCTCCCTAACAATCTACTTTTCCTGTAACATATACATGGAATTTCCGGTCACCATCATCTTTGATCCAACTGTTTGTCCATGCTAATATTACGAAGAGAAAAACTTGGTTTGTACATTTTTCCCAAAGATCGGACTATTGTAAAAATGAGTAAACATTCTTTAAAAAAATCTGTCTAACGTAGGTTCATTAGTTTTTAAGAAAATTTAATTTTTGAATTTAAAATTGTATATTTCTTACGTTCTATTTCGTATAGGTTTACATTTATAATTTAAGATACGAAAAAACTGTAATATATTCACAGCTTATTGAGTCCTTCGGTTTAATTAAGGGCGGACTATAATGCAAGCGTGTCGCCCACCTAACATTTAATTTAATGTTCACAAAAGAAATCAGAGTATGCATGTTTCTTGTACTATATACAGTAAGTGTCAATTAAACCCACTTGCAATTTTGATTCTCTGCTTCTTCCTCTCTTAGTTAAGACGAAATTGAAGTGGAATTAAATTGTAATTAATCTTTATAGTTCATTGAAACTTATAAAATTACATTTTTAGTTTTGACATCTGTCAGATTACATTCTGAAGAAAATTATTGAAACTCTCTCGTAGTGTTAGGACTACGCCATCTTAAAAAATTCGCATTATTAATCAGAATGTGTGTTGAAATATGAATATCCGTAAGATTTTTTCATCTATCCTATACCTCATCTTCTTCTCTAAATTTAAGTGCACTGAGTTGTACGTAGTGAACACAAAAGATTGCGATTTGAAAAGTTGTTCTGCTTTACCTCAACTAATTTATATTTTTATTCCCTTACAATAATAATACTTAAATTAACATAGAATCAGGATTATACTTACTTTATTACAAGTATTATCGAACGTATAACTGAAATGTTTCCATGTCTTCATCTGTGAAATAAAATTGATGTTAGAGTTGAGCTAACTAGTTCTGCAGGCATTTAGCATTAATGTTAAATTAGACATAAGTGCAACAACTTTTTCAAAAACTTTTCTACATATTAAAACTTTATCCACATATAATATTCGTTAATAATCCAATGGAACCAGTTGTATTAATACATACACATACGGTAATGTTAAATTATAAATGTAAATAGTGGTTAGTAGTGCATAGAACAAGCTTATGAAATCCCAATTAATAATTTCCTTTATGATATTGTAAAAATATTCTGTAACAATGTACGTAAATAATCAAAATTATTAATTATATTTCGAAGTAGACTTTAAAATAACATCCACTAGTTCATAAAAAATTACCGTCGATAACAGACGGAAATGCTTTTTCAACAATAGATAGGCATAATATTTTTTGAATCCAGAAATTATATGCAGTATAATAACGGAAATTGTTTTTTTTTAACAAAATATAAAGATAATCTTTTGTTTTTCTTGGAAATAATCTTTAAACAGCAAACAATTAATATTTTGCTACAACCGAGTATAAAGTGCGCATTTACGACCTTAGAACCAGTTCCAAACAGCTGATTACCACTCAGCTTGTAAACAAGTTTTGTTATCACTCATTGATGAACCAGCTGATTCGGTTTTATTATGGACACGTCGCCCGCTCACTGTTAAACATACTGAGTAGCTAATCTCAATGCAAGGCCTAGTAATTCTTTGCGTGTTAAAGATACTCCCAATTCGGGGGCTGGCGTGCTAAGCACGCAATGCTTTGAGTATTGAAGATACTCCCAATATGAGGAATGGCGTGCGAAGCACGCAATGCATTGTGTATTGAAGATAATCCCAATATGCGGAACGGCGTGCGAACCATTTTGCAGCTATTCAGCACCGTCGTGAATTATTTCCCAAATCGTTGGTTGAAACCCTAAAACATAGGCCTATAAACTTCATTTTGGAAATTTGATCATCTCACGTCAGCGGTTCAGCTGCGTGGTCGAATTATTTCTAGTTTTAAAGGTTGATTTTGAGAGACTAAACGCTCTAGCGATCTAACTATTGTAAGAATATTATTACAACACCAATGTTCAACACCATCCAATACATTATGACATTCAACCTATATTTTGTAGGCCTATAGTTCTCATATTATCTAAAAATAATCAAAAGTATTATTTCAGCTTCGGGTAACGTAATTCAAATATTAAGTTGTTGATTGACTCCTGCAGGAAAGTTAAACAACTGGATAGATTACAAGAAACAGATATTTACAATAGTTTTTAAGAAAGAACCTGCAGCTAATCCAAATTATGAAAAAATGTAGGACAATCGGAAGTGGTCGTTATCGGGATACTCTTTTCGTAGCAGTTGGAAAGACTGCCCTTCGGCTGTGTAACTCAAATAATTGTGTTTTCTGTAACCCAACAAAAGACTACTACGTTTTGTATGTGTTGGCGCGCAATAACTGGATGAAATAGTCCCAACAAAAAAACAATTCTTTTCGGTTACAGCTAATCTTTCATCTAATCTTAAGATAATCTTTGTAATTTGCAGGAAAACGTTCTTGATCATAAAAATTGTAATTCGTAGATGTAAAAAAATGGTAAATCATCAATTTTTATTAAAGGCGTTTGCTTATAAACGCACCAAAAACGTAATTCTCATCCGAGTAACTTAAAATAAGCATCGATTAAACCGAGTAAAAATAAATTAAACTTAGAATAAGGCTCATTTAACATGCAGCATATTAAAACTTTGAACAGCCATAACTTTTTTCAGGATCATCCATTTTTCATTCTTATTATGTCGTTGTGTTTGTCTCATCAAGACCTTTAAAATGATATGCATAACAACCCATGCTTACATTTAAGATTTTTCACCTACTCCTGACGGGCCGTCCCCCAGAGGAGGTGAAAAATCAGCCATATTCTAAAAAAGTAGTTTTTTATACCCATAAACAATTTGAAAAGTTTCAATTGTGTAAGTGGAACCTGGAAAAAGATATTGGGTTGTTCCGGGACTTTTTGCCACCCCTGTATATATGATTTTTAATGACACCCCAAAACGTGCTCTGGGGACCATGATCGGTGCTCACTTGCTACTCCCGACCTTGGATGTTACCATAAGGGCCACTGCAATAGCTCATTTTTCCTATGGAAATTCGCTAAAAATCGCTGTGAAAAAATCTATTGAACAGGATGGGAGGCATTTTGAACATGTGTTTTAAGTTTAAAACTTCAGCGCAATGTAAATTCACTGTGCAAATTCGATTTAATTAAATTGTTCAATTAATTGTACAAGTGTTTTTGCTGTTCTCGGTAAACTGACTTTTGGGACATCTGGAACAGACATCTCAATACTAATTAAAACAATCTTAATGAAAAATATTTAAACAAAATAGAAAACATACGTGTACTCCATCCTGCATCAAAAATAAAACTCCAAACAAAAGTATCGCTGAGGCTAAACGCATGGAAGCCATTCTGAAACAGAAAAAACACATCCATATCTCAAACCGTTCTGAAGATGTTTACATTCATTTACATTGAAACAAATCATTAATTTTCATAGGTAAGGATTTTTAATGTACTTTATTTTAAATGTATTACTATTTTTATTGTTATTGTTCATTATTGTAAAAATTGATGTAATTGATATTGTTAAAAACAAACACACAATTAATTTACCACATAATTTTTTTTTTTAAATACAATTAAAACATACAAATTAGTACGTTTTATAAACAAATTAATTTGTAGCATTTTGACACCACAAACATTAAAATAGCTTCAATACAAGGCAACTTATAGTTTTTTTGCCAAACCTCTATAGCCCAGTCGGTATAGGTTACAACTACCAGTAATATGCAATACAGCTGATTTTTTTTTATAAGTACATTAAAGTTTGTAGATTAACATAAAAAAAAGTTTACCAGTCTATCGATTTCCCAAAGTCGAAAAAAAATGTTAATATATAATTATGTTAACACCTATGTCAAGTTTCAATTCGATATATTAAAATTCAGTCAATTTAGAATGAGCCAACGCTTCATATATGAATGAAATGTCCCGTTTTAGTGATTTTCCCTGCTGCAAAATACATACCTGCATTATCGATTTTTTTCCAGACAAACCATTTCTCGGACGAAATAAATACATATGACCTTTTTTATTGAAAAATACTTCCCCTACACGGTGGTTTTTTTTTTCTATCTTAATCCCAGCTCGAAATATTAAGGATAATCAAAAAAAATGTTAATCTATTTTTTTTCGACTTTGGGAAATAGACTGGTAAACTTTTTTTTATGTTAATCTACATACTTTAATGTATTTATAAAAAAAATCAGCCGTATTGTAAATTACTGAAACTTTTGGTCTAAAATGACCTCTACCGACTGGCCTACTACTGTAACACATTTTTTGGTCTGGGATTTTTCAGCATATTTTCCAATAAACTGCGTACGACATTTTTTCCGATCAACCATATTTTTGGCCTGGGACCCAAAGGTTAGAACACAAAAACGTTATACTTACATGAAAAATAATTCCAGCTCAAAGTTGAAGTTCAAAACGAAGCCTACACTCTTACTTAAACACCAAGCCAGACACGTATCAGATAAAGAACCTATTGTCCGACTCGAATTGAATTCGTCATGCTTATCAATTACAAATCGATTGTGCACGTAAGCGATTACGGATGATTTGATTTCCTGAATATATGTAATTAAGATTACATACTCGATCAATTCAATTCTTTTAAACATCACGAATGCCTTTGTCTTTAAATCACATTTTTAGGCTGAAATAGAAAAGAATGCATTATATGTATCTATAAAAAGCAAATTAGAAAAGGTAGGACAATGAAAGTTAAAATATCGAATAGTTTCGAATACGGAGTAAAAACAGTTTTTAGCGAATTTCCATAGAAAAAATGAGCTATTGCAGTGGCCCTTATGGTAAGACCCAAGGTCGGGAGTAACAAATAAGCACCGATCATGGTCCCCAAAACACGTTTTTGGGTGTCATTAAAAATCATATATATATGTATATGTGTTCGCACTATAGCGGCCGCATTTTAAGTTCGATTTGGTTCAAATTTGGTACACACGTTGTGGTTGTCTACGTCGCTCGGACGAGTTCGTTAGCCAAAATAATCCAACAATCGGAAGAACGTTTTTTGACCGGAAGTAACTATTTTTTGAGATTTTTCCTACGAGAATGAATTTGTTTCTGAGTTTTTTGTACAAATATAAATGTAGGATGCTATTCTGCAAATTTTGTTTTTCTACGCGACCTTATAGCTCGCTTGGTTCCCCCAGAGTCGATCAAAACGCAAAATACCATAGAAGTACCCGGTTCTAAGCCATGTGGTGGGTTCCACCGTGGGGTTGGCGTGCGAAGCACGCAATGCATTCTGTATTGAAGATACTTCCAATATGCGGAATGGCGTGCGAAGCACGCAATGCTTTGTGTATTGAAGATACTCCCAATATGAGGAAAGGCGTGCGAACCATTTTGCAGCTATTCAGCACCGTCGTGAATGGACCTATTTCCCAAATTGTTGGTTGAAACAATAAAACATAGGCCTATAAACTTAATTTTGGAAAATTGCTCAACTCACGTCAGCGGTTCAGCTGCGTGGTCGAATTATTTAAATTCATAAAATGACAGCAATAGACGGTGTAATCAAATGCTTCTCTAAAAAATTTACAATAAGTTTAGCTATAATTTTGGGGATGCGGAATACTACCCCCCCGGAAAACTACCCCCCCAGGTGAAACGTGACGTCACGAAATCTGCCAACTAACCAATATGGGAGCCGTGTCCGCCACTGGAATAAATTGGAACATACACAATTTCTATTTGTGTGAAATTTGGGCTAGCTAAACCATTGAGGATATACCAAAACAGTAACCGAAGGAAGAATTGTCAAGGACTACAAAAAGTCTCTTAAAGCGTACCAAAGATTAACCTATAACGGGTTTCTTACTATAAAGTTTTTAATTTAAGGGTCGGCTCTAGTAAAACAGAAAGCAAACTGCGACTCCAGCGTAGCGGCGGTAGGTTACGCGGACATTGCTCATCTTAAATCCATTTAAAACCTGCAATTGTTCATATAGCGTTTTTTTTTTTTAATACCGAACTCTTGGGGACAAAATTCTTCATCCGAATGGCTTGAGAATTTTTCGCTATAATTAATATTTACAACGTAAAAAATATTTAAAATCACCCTATAGCGGCGGTAGGTTACACGGACATTGCTCAACCTAAATCCATTTAAAACCCGCAATTGTTCAAATAGCGTTTTAAAAAAAATACCAAACTCTTGGGGACGAAATTCTTCATGCGAATGGCTTGGTAGTTTTTCGCTATAATTAATAGTGACAACATAAAAAAATATTAAAAATCAATGTTTTAAATTGTTAATAAATATTAAACAAAATATTTTTCTTAGTTTTGGAAAAGCCATTTGCATGCATATTGGCCATAGCTTTAAAATGACATATCGTTCATAATTATCCGATCAAAAATAAAGGAAAAATTTGGATTTTAATATAACATTGATCTTATGGAGTGTCAGCCAACATGGCCGACAGCTAGAGCCGACCCTTAAGAGTCTGCTCATGTAAACGAGAAAGAAACCGGCGACGCCAGCGCTTCACCCTATAGCCGTATCTAAACAGTGCAATTTCTTGCAGCTGAGCGCTTTGACATTGCCTCATTTAAAACCATTTTATAAATCCATCTTTTGTAATTGAATACTGAAAATAAAACTGAATATTCTTTATAAAATTGCGGATCCGGTTTGCGATTCACTTTTAATTAAAATTTGTGTATTGTGTTAAGAAAAAAGTTCAACCTTAATACCTAAAAAATTTCAATTTCGTGACAAATGAAAGGGATTAAAAAAATGTGAAACGCAAAACGGATGCATATGTGACAGTGGTTAAAATGAGACCTTGGGAACAATTTTATGATAAAAAATAAACGAAATAAATGGTTTGAAATTTAACTCAATGGTTTAAATTTGGTTGCTCTTACGGGATAAAATTCCAAGATGGCCGCCACTACAGCAGACGCTTAATACGTGAGAGAAATTTGAAAAAATTTTGCATTTTCATTGGCCAAACCGTTAAAGATGAATAAAACTAGTAAGCTGAAGAAATGTTAAGGTTAAACAATTTGAAAAACTACCATTTGTAAGGAAACCTAATACCATTACAGAATGTTAAAGCAATTCGCATTTAGTTTCCTTTCGAGCAGTCCTGTTTTCGTTGCATTTTACTCACAAATAAGAGATCAGGATGGAAGAGTCCAATATGCTAAAGCCGGAAGCTCTAACGCAGAGTGCGTGGGTTCGAACCCAGTTAGCAGATACCGACATGCGCTTTACTCTGCTCCTCCGTCGTCATTAGCCCCTAACATAAACTACAGATGTTAAGTCGAAATATCTGGAAAAATTAAACTATTTTTTGCAAAGACAGTACAAAGTATTTCAAAACAAAGTGTCGATTTAAGAGGGTTAAAGCTCAATCAGTTTTGGTTTGATCTGAAAACAAACCTTTATTCAAGAACGGAATTAAATAATATGAACTTTTTGGTCGGTATTTCTTGGAAGGAGTTCAAATTAGAGGGGAAAACAGACTCAATCACAAGAAAGCGCTAAGATTGTGAACTTCTGGCCTATGAACTTCTGGCTCTGGGAATACCTAAAGGACAGAATTTAAGAACTCAAGAATTTAAGACCTTAATTGGTCAAGACATAGCAACAATCACATCGAAAAATTGTTTGATGACGCTCTCTTGCTGCACAAAATATTTTGGTGCTGATCCAGAAGCACATCAATGACGGCCATATTTTACACATATGTAACATGTCAAATACTGCTTGATTTTATGAAATTCCACTTTATATATATACTTTATATATTATATACTAGGGGAAATCCCTGCACGCCAACCCCGTAGGAACCTTCTACACACATAATCATGTTATGTTTTCTTTATAATAAAGGTGTAGGATTAATAATAACCCCAAAGCTAAGACGGTAAATAATGTTAAATGTTCAAATCAAATTATTTAGTATATATTGTATAACAGCAGTTATAATAAAGGTTAAAAGAACCAGCAAGGCTAAGGTCAACACTTTAATAAAAACCTAACCTATAAGTTAAAAATACAAATAATTGCTTCAAAGTTTGAAATCAGCTGTTAATGGAGATATTAGAGCAAACAGCAGTTTTATCTGTTATTTTATTCAATTTGTTGCTATGGTAATGAATGCAAATACATTTAAGAAATATGTGTTCGTTCACCAGTCTAGGTCCAACCTAAGAATTTTTTCCGACTAAATTTACAAATATTGAAATAAAAAATGTCTTTATCAAAATGGTTTATAGCCTATGTTACTCAGGGATAGTGTAGCTTTTTATTAGTAAAACTATTTTTTCAACTGGTTCAGTAGTTCCAGAGATTACCCCCTACATACAAACAAACAAATAAATTTTACCTCTTTATCTATTAACTAGGGAAACCCCTGCGTGCTCCGCACGCCAACCCCGTTGGAACCTTCCGTACACATGATCATGTTATGTTTTCTTTATAATAAAGGATTAATAATAACCCCAAAGCTAAGATGGGAAATAATGTTAAATGTTCAAATCAAATTATTTCGTATATTTTATAACAGCAGTTATAATAGAGGTTAAAAGAACCAGCAAGGCTCAGGTCTACAATTTAATAACAACCTAGCCAAAAATTTATAAATTTCTAATTCTGGAAATTTGCTCAACTCACGTCAGCGGTTCAGCCGCGTCGAATTATTCGAATTAGTTTAGTTTCAGTTTGTTTTTTTTTGTTTTACGCTTTTACAGTAACGACGAAATTACACTTAATTCTTAGTCACAGACAGGAAATCGACGAGTTGGGGAAATACGTAATTTTACGCCTATGATTTTTCCAACTTGAGGTCAGAGATAGGTTTCTACATTTTACACTCGCATTATCAACTCTCTTCACATTCAGTGGCCTTTACACTTCAATTGTGTTTCTACATTAACCATCAATTAATGCATCACCAAGTTACGCATTAATAAAAATTAAGGGTCGGCTCTAGCTGTCGGCCATGTTGGCTCACACTCCATAAGACCAATGTTAAATTAAAATCCAAATTTTTCCTTTATTTTTTATCGGAAAATTATAAACGATATGTCATTTTAAAGCTATGGTCAATATGCATGCAAATGGCTTTTTAAAAATTGAGAAAAATATTTTGTTTAATATTTATTAACAATTTAAAACATTGATTTTTAATATTTTTTATGTTGTCACTATTAATTATAGCGAAAAACTGCCAAGCCATTCGCCTGAAGAATTTCGTCCCCAAGATTTTAGTATTTTTTTAAAATGCTATTTGAACAATTGCGGGTTTTAAATGGATTTAGGCTGAGCAATGTCCGTGTAACCTACCGCCGCTATAGGGTGATTTTAAATATTTTTTACGTTGTAACTATTAATTATAGTGAAAAATTACCAAGCCATTCGGATAAAGAATTCTGTCCCCAAGAGTTTGGTATTTTTTAAAAAACGCTATTTGAATAATTGAGGGTTTTAAATGGATTTAGGATGAGCAATGTCCGCGTAACCTACCGCCGCTTTAGGGAGTGGTAGGTTGCTTTCTGTTTCACTAGAGCCGACCCTTAATAGATACGTTTAGTTTGAATGTTTTTATGATTGACCGTTAACTTTGTAGGATAAAACAGCTGTTTTACCATTCGGTTGTAGTCGTACGAATATTCTACCGCAGAATTCGCAGGCGCTAATACCGAAGTAGCGATAGGAGAGGATTCCATCACAAGTAGACATGTTCAAGAACTCTTTGGGCAGGAAATCTTCGCTCGTGGTGTTGAGTTTAGCCGACTTACTGGGCCTATCGCAAGAATTTTATTTACATTTACCGTTTATTAACAACGGTCCCAGTAGGGAATGCGATTCCGGAATGAAAATGATTGGCCAAGGACGATGTATGAGAGTTCAAGAAAACATATTCCAGGCAACAAAGTTTCATAAGTTAGTGTAACAAAAATAAACCTCTTTTCATGCTGGCGTCACTTTGAAATTACTTTGAAATCCTATTTTCTTTTACAGATGATATTGCATGTGTTTATCTAATAACATTTATTAGCTGTCATATCAGGGTTTGCCAATGTTTGTATATCTATAAAACTCCTAATCTAAATACACAGTCTTTTGACTTCATTCAGCCATAGCTTATCTTATTTTAAACTAGGAGAGACCCCTGCGTGCTCCGCACGCCAACCCCGTTGGACCATTCTACACACATATGTTATGTTTTCTTTACAACAAAGGTTAGGACTAATAATAATCTCAAACCTAAGATGGTAAATAATGTTAAAGGTCCAAATCTAATTAATTCATATATTTTATAACAGAAGTTATAATAAAGGTTAATAGAACCAACGAGGCTCAGGTCTGTACTTAAACACAAACCCAACCTAAAAAGTTAGAAATAGAAATAATTTTAATTGTTTAAAATGTTGTAATCAACTGTTAATGAAAATATTATATCAAACAGCTGATTAATGTATCAACTGTAAACATATTTTATTATTATTTATTACGGCGCTCCCACTGCCGTAAAATATTTAGTATAGTGTGATATTTTTACGTTGAACACATGGCATTGTTTATGTAAACCTAACCTAAAAGTTATAAAAAC